>JAAOMT010000664.1:21285-100149 GCA_016748015.1 Geosiphon pyriformis
AAAAAAAAAAAAAAAAAAAAAAAAAAAAAAAAAAAAAAAAAAAAAAAAAAAAAAAAAAAAAAAAAAAAAAAAAAAACATACGATATCTCCGATCTTGGTTATATTAAAACATATTAATTTCTATTATCATTATATATATTTTTCTCTATCATAATTATCTTCATCATCTTCATCATCTTCATTATCATTATCTTCATTTATGAATTTCAGGATTCAAAGATCACTAAAATATTGAAAATAAACCGATTTTTGGAAAAACTTTTAAAAGGCATTCCCAACATATATATACATTTCTTTACCAAAAAAAGAATTCCTAGAGGACGTTTATGGTTTAATTAATTCACACCCAATTAAATTTTATTTATTTAAAATAGACAAAAAAGATTTGAAAAATAAAAATAAAAATAAAAAGGAAAAAGGAAAATGAAAACAAAAAATAAAAAATGAAAATGTTTAAATAAATATATATTTTATTACTTAAAATAAAATAAAATAAACTCTTATTTGTGTGTGTGTGTGTGTTTTTTTGCCTGAATGTTATTCTACGTTCATAGAGGTAAAAAAAATAATAATAATAAATAAAATAAAAAAACTTTTAATTTGTTTTTCATAATTTTTTTGTAATTCTAAATAATCAAAACTAAATTTTTTTTTCTTCAAAGCCTTCAAAAAATTCATGAATCGAATTGAATTGAATTGAGTTGAATTGAGTTGAGTTGGTATGTTACCATTTAATTTTTTAAATAAATTTTTTTTATTTAAAAATGATTAATATATGTTTTGTTATTTTCAATTTGATTTTAAAATTTATCCAATTTTACCCATTTTATTTTTTTATTTACCATTTAAATTATCAGATATTCAAAGCAATAATATTTTTAAAAATAGATTTTAAAAATTTTCTAGCTCATAACACACATACACACTCACACTAATGATTTTATTAAAAGTTCAATATATTCATCATCATCATCATCATTATTATTATTATCATTATCATCATCATTATCATTTTTCAATTTTGGTCTCTTTTCTAATAAAATACAATCATATTTATAAAAAATGTGTCACCAATTTCGTGAATCTCGATGAAAAGAATTTGATTGTAACGAAGAGGGTAATTCGGATAGTTCGACAGCCTCATCAGATGTGCCAAAGTTATATAAAATTGGTGAATCCGCTCTCGTGACTTCCCTGTTTGTGAAATAATCCGTGTATCTTGGCGTTGTTGGAGACATGGAACCTAATATGCGTGACGATTTTGATGGTGATATTTGATATACATCTTGAAATGCTGATGGATACCTTGGATATTCTGATAGATCACTTAGAGAGTGATTATGGCTTTGTAAGCTGTTACGAGACTGTGGTGAGGTGTTATTGTTACAATATCCCATCAGACTGCCACTCGTTGAAATTCTAGGTCGATCACCAGCGTTTCGTATTCCCGCTAACGAAGTTGAAGAAACTCGATGTCGGTGTCCATGATTATCACATCCGCAAGGAATTATATCTGACTTGTTATTTTTACTTGATGTATGATGCCAATGATTATGATTTTTTTGTTGGTGGTGACGGTGATGGTGATAATCTTTTTGTTGTTGTTGTTGTTGTTGTTGTTGTTGTTGTTGTTGTCGTTGTCGTTGTCGTTGTGATTGTTGTTGTTGTGATTGTTGTTGTTGTGATTGTTGAGATAAATCTTTTTTAGAATGCACTTTGCTCGTTTCACCTTTCGAAGAAAATTCTAATTTCTTTTGATTATTCTGGGATTGAGTGTTGGCGTCTTCCAATTCTTTTTCTATAACTTCTACAATTTCTAATTGATTTGGAACGATAGGTTTATTGTTCACTATTTTGGGAGGTAAAACATGATCAAATGTTGATTTATCTTTTGAATTCAACCTTCTATTAGGAAATATATGAAATAAACGGGTTTTAAATTAATAATTTGAATGAGAATTGAATTAATATATATTATATATATATATATATATATATATATATAATGAGTTATTTTTACATTACCTTAGACCCCAACAACTGCCAATGGAAATCCACAAATTATTATACTCATCAAAAGCTTTAGTCCCAGTAGCAAACACAAAGAAAACCAAACAATGACCAATTAACAGCAAAATTAATTTCAAAAAAACTGTGTATTTCTCATTTTTGCCAAGAATGAGCAGATTGAAATATTCGATTAACCCTAACGCACTAATCGGAATCTCAATAAATGAGACAACAAAGCACCAAATATACATTCGTCCAGCGATCCTACGAGTCATGATTTTTTTATTGGATCCGGAAATGATTGTTTGCTGAATTATAGAAGCGTTACTTAAAGAGTATCGTGAATTGTTATTCAGTGAAATTGAAGTCGTTTGAGGTGAAGGGTATTCATAGTCGGTCATTCTTGAGCATGATGAAATTGTAAATGAACAAGGGGTTGGTGGAGTTTTGGTGTTGGCAGTGAATGAAAAATGTTTTGGTTCTTTTAAATAACGTGCTTTGAATAATTTTATTGCCATTGGAATTATTGCCATGACTGAAACCAATGCGAAAAATATATTATTATTATCAGTTTGCAAATATGTTCAAATAATTATTATCAAATAAAAATTTTCTTACATGATAAAATAAATGCCGGAAAAGTTGGAATATTTTCTGGTAAACCTTGAACAAGAAATATTACCCATTGATTTTTCACATATTTATCCGTTAATTCACAAACCCCAATGTTTTGAATTACATCAAAAGGGTTTATCCTCTCCTCTTTGCTCAAAGTCATGGCCAGAATTGTTAAGATCATTGACAAATAAGGTAAACCCAGACATAAGAATCTAAGAAACCATTTCATTTTTCTTCCAACCTCTTGATTCATACGTAAAGTCATATACAATTCCAGTGATAGTGCAAAGGAGATGGTAGAAGTTGCGATTTGTTGTGATGATAAAATAAATCCAGATATTGTACATATATTTTTGGTGAAGAGGTCAAAAGAGTCATAATCGGTGTCTATGGGTATTAATGAAGTCGCGATTATGATTGAGAAACCGAGTAGTTGACCTGATAAACCTAGGCATATTAATATGAAGGCATGACGTTTGGCTTGTATGTAAGTTGTGGCACTACTCAATAAAAAGACCACTATTGCGAATATCAGTAGCCAGATTTTCATATCCCTACTAATGAAAAAAGATGAGTGATTAAATTTTTTTTTTGATAAAGATATTTGGTATTTAGATTTTTGTTTAAGGTTAAAAGACTTAATTTTTTCAAAGAAGGTATACTTTTTAACAATAAGCATTTATTAATTGTTTCCCTTTTTATTTATATTATTTTTTAGTATTTTATTTTTACATTAACAAAACAATTGAAACTAACCTGTTTTTTTGTTTTTTTTTTTTTACTTATTCCGTTTTGATTTTTCAACAATTAACTTTTCAAATCGATTCAAAGAAATATTGTTATTAACAAAAATTGAATATTGTATCGAAAAAAAAAATATATATATATTTTTGTTAAGATTTATTAAAACTCTTGATCATTTTTCATTTGGGAAAAAATAAAAGAAATTATAAGATAGATAACGTTAATGAGGTCATGTATATTTTAAAAAATATTTTTTAAAGATTGTAGAAACACACAAATACGAAATTCTTTTAAATGATCAAGATTTTAGTTAATTATTCCTAGCAATGTTTTAAAAAGCTAAAGGATGAGAAAAGAAAAGAAAAGAAAAGAAAAGAAAAGAAAGAAGAAAAAGAAAAGAAAGAAGAAAAAAAAAAAAGAAAGGGTTAAAAAAAGCAGAGTAGTTAAAAAGAAGTTGAAAATGCATGTACATTACATAAAGCTTGATAGGTGGATCAAATCAGGCTCTCCTATAAATGGTAAAAATATTAAATGATACATGATTCATATCTTGATTAAATCTCGGATTTTTGTACTATGTCGTGGAAAGTGAACGAACGAACGAACGAACGAACGATCGAATCTAAACTTAAATTTAGGAATCAATTTTTCTATATAATACGTAATACATCTTATCTATTCATTTAATTTTTTTACACTAATTTTTTGTATTTTTTTGAACCAAATTTTCCAAAATAAACTTTAAACAGTATTAAAAAAATAAATAAAAAAAAAGGAGATTTTAGTTACTCCAAAAAAATGAACTGGGAAAATTCAAAATTGGCAATTGGTACTAAAAAAGATTGACAGTTACATAATAGATAAGTTATTTATGGTATCACCTAATTTCAGTCTGCATTCTATAAAGACGTGTGAAACTTTTATTTATGACGATTATATTATTCAAGTTTTTAAAAGATATGAATTTTGATTGGTCTTTTAAGAGGTCAATTTAAGTTTCACAATAATTTTTTTGAATCCCTTATCAATGGTGAATTGTTCCCAATTGGGTAAACCATTGAATAAAAAAATAAATCGATATTTCAAATAAAAAAAAAGTTTTTTGAGCTTCAAATATCAATCAGTGTGTGTGTGTGTTATATGAAACAAAAAAAAAACAAAAAAAACTTGATTCGCTTAAAAAAAAAGAAGAAAATGAATAATATCTTTGAACCTTTATTATTATTATTATTATTATTATTATTATTATTATTATTATTATTATATTAGTACTTTTATTATTATTATTATTATTATTATTATTATTTTATTTTTTATTTTTATTTTTTGGTTTCTCAAATCTTTTTTACTATTTTGTTTTGAATAAAAAAGCGTTCTAGTTTCTATGGTGCCCCACATTCATTTAAAGAATTCAAGAAAATAACGTAAATGATAAATAAAATCCTAAACCTAATATTAAAAAAATAATGTCTCACAAACATTATTTACCAAATAACATTTTCACATGAGTTTGTGAACAATAATATTTGTTCTGAACCCATTCAACCTTTTTGTGATTATTGAAAATGATGATTATAATGATTATAATGATGATCAACTATCAACAAATAAAAGAGCAAAACACCTTGGGGGATGGAATAATGGTAAATTGTAAATAGAAAACGTGACATGGTACAATATTTTTAAAAAATCTACAAGTTTTCAATGTGAAAAAAGTCTTTGAAATATTAAGTGTAAATTAATTTGCAAAAATTTATAAAGGTCAAGTTATTTATCATTTGTTTGTTTATTGTAAAAGTTTTCTTGAGCTTTTAGTTGGTGTGTACAACGAATTGTTATCATTAAATTTTCCCTCTTTCTTTTTTTTACAAAGGACCCATTAAATGGCACAACGGAATAGAATTACCTGGGATTTTTTATATATTCACACCCAATCATATGATGAAAGTTTGATTATAAACAAAGGTTTTCCAAATTGAGAAAATAACTAGTTATAAATTGTTTCACTGCTTGATTTATCGAATTGACGAGATAGGGGGGTATATTGAATATTAAATTTTGTGAAAATTTTATAATTCTCTTTTTCATATGACTTTTTCAACCCTTTATTTTTTAATTAATTTAATACAGTAAGAGTGTACAGAACTAAGTTAAAATCTATTCTTCGTTCATTTAAAAGCCCATTATGGAATCTATTGTTGCGTTTTACATCCAATTTACCTATTATTATGTAAAATTATTATTATTATTATTATTATTATTATTATTATTATTATTATTATTATTATTATTATTATTATTATTATTATTATTAAAAATTGCAAAATGCTAATCTTCAAAAAATTAAGCCTATGACATTATTTATTTATCCTATTTGAAATTTTATAATTAATTAATCTTAAGTCAGCTCTTTATTTCATGCATTTTCAATTTATGATAATGGTGGCTTACTTAAATATATAGCATCCATTTAAACCCAGTAAATTCTATCTCCACAGCGTCGCATGACAATCTCAACTAATTCTTTTTTCTCGATAGCATTTTTCAAAACAATTCCACGCTCTTTCAGAGCATTCAATAATTTTACGATTGGCCATTGTCTCAACTCCATCATTCCCAGTTTCAGGGGTTCAATCTTGCGAGTAGCATTAGGCATGATTAACATATCGTTGAATGAAGGTTCCATTTTCAAATCCCTAATTTCATCAATGCCATCCAATCCAAGCTCTTTTAATAATCCAACAAGAACTTCATCTGTTCGCGCAAAAATTCGTAATGTTGCAATTGAATCCAATGGAGTTTTTTGTAGATTAACGATTACCAATGGTTTTTTCTTTTTTACCGCAATCTGAGGAAGATCATTAGCTGGACTGACAGTCAATGAAGAGCCGAGAACAATGTGAAGATCACAGAGTTGAGAATTATTATAGGCCTTTTCAAGAGCTTCTTTGGGAAGTGGCTCTGAGAAATTAACAATAGTGTCTTGAAGGTACGCTATTTGATTGATTGATTGATTGATTGATTGATTGAAAATTTTATTTAAATTCGAACAATTTCAAGTTTTAATAAATTATAATTTTTCAATACTCACTTCCACAGTAGTCACATCTACGAGAAGTTTTGTGACCCTTCACCTCATCCGTTTCCCGAACCGAAAACTTTCTCCAATAAGACCTTTCACAATTCGGACATCTCTCAACATTTGAATTACCGTGCAATTCAGAGATAGCGGTGAATGGAATTCCACTTCGCACATGAAGTCCATCAGTGTTCTGTCAAGAATAGAAAGTGAAGCCTCAGGGATTGAAATGATATGCAGTTTAAAAAGTTTCATTAAATTTAGGTTTACCTGAGAGATCAAATATTTTATATAACCTGCTTCATACATCTTCACAATAGCCATATGACCATTGGTAGGTTGAATTTTGGTAGTAGCAGTTCGAGGCATTTTGATACCTTTCTCCCGCAAGGTCCAAACACCTAAATGATGATGATGATGATTATTATTATTATGAAAGGTGAGGTTATTCCATAAGTGACCAAGAAAATCCTGTTTTACTTACCTTGTGGTCCTGAAATATTTCCATTTTCATTTATATGAAAAAATGAAGATGTGTTAAGCTTATTCACTAATATTGTGATTATCCAAAAAAATTGAAAAGGACTACCTCGAAAATCAGGAATTCCTTAAAAGTTAAAAATGATCCCCATAAGTTAATATATTTATTTATAATTTTTAATAAAGACGACCATCCATGGTGTATTACCAGCGCTTGTAGAAATTCCAGCACCAGTAAACATCACCATATGTTTCGAAGTGCGGACCAAGTTAGCCAATTTCTTGATCTTTTGCTCCACTTTCTCGGGTGGATCAAAGTACTCTTGGACGTTTTCGGGGACTCCTAATGGAGAAGACATAATAGATCTAAAAGGTAAAGTAAATTGGGAATATAAGGTAAGAGAAAAATATAGAAAAAGTGAAATTCTAGAGAGATTGATAAATAATTTCTGAAGAATATGTTTATTTGACTTTTGGAGATTTAAAGCGATGTAAAACGTCATGATGATTGATATTATAAGCTCAACATTTGAAATTTGGGTATTTGTTGAGATATGAGTTTGACATATTTGGTACCAGATAAATAGCGAATGAAGATAGATTTTATTTCTGTGGGAAACTTTCAAGTTTCTCCAATTGCTTTATTCATTAAAAAATAATGAGGTAAAAAAATTTAGAAACCATCAAATCAATATTTTATTCTATTTTAATGCATATTTATATATATATATTTGCTTATCCTTTAGCAAAAATTTTATCAATTGGCTTAAAAATGAAACAAAAAAAAATCAAAGGTTCATGTTTATTAGGCTCAAATTTAAGTTAAAATATGAAAAAAAGATTTCAAATTTACGGTAAAAAATCCAAAAAATCGATAAATTTTTGACAAATTTAAATTAGTTTTTCAAGCTTATTTTTTATCTGTTATGTAACAACAACAACAAAAAAATTAAAGAAAATAAATAATTAAATAATTAAATAAATAAATAAAAATATATTAATTATTTAAAAATGTTATAATAACTGATTTTTTGAATTTTAATTTAAAGAAAATTATTAAATTATGATTAATCTAAAAAAAAATAAAAATTATTTGAATATTATCAAAATAAAAATTTTTATTCAATTATTGTTTTTGTATATTAAATGTTATACCATTAAAATATAATTTTAATAAAAAATTTTTTTTTTAAATCTTTAAGAAATACATTTTGATATAACAAATTTTAATAATTATAAGACTTTAAGTTATAATTAAAAATGTTTTTTTTTTTAAATTATAATATAAAAATTTTTATTTAGTTTATTCAATAATAAATTGTTTAATTCTCAAGTAATTGAAAAAAATATATATATATATAAAATTATGAGAAAAACAATTTTAAAATTTTTTTTTCAAAAAAAAAAAAATTCAATTTTATTTTGTTATATATAATTTTTAAACAGAATAATTAAATTTTTATATTAAATTTGTTTTTAATTTTAAAATTTATTTGAAATCTTTGATTAATTTTTTTAAAAATAAATTTATTATATCTTTATTAAAAAAAAATTTTTAACCTGATTTTGAAATATATTTTTTTTGTTTCTTTATTGAAAATATTATCCAAAATAATTTTTTCAAAAAAAAAAACCAAATATATATATATTAGATTAGTAAATATTTGTATTAATATAAATAAATTAAAAAAATTATATTAGTTCTTATGAAATTGAATAAAGTTTTAATTAAAATAATAAAAATTATTAAATTATTTTTTTAAACTATAATCAAATTTTTAATAATTCAGTTGAATTAATAAAAATTCTTTGTTTAAATATAAAGATTTAATAAAAACTTTAGTACTTTGAAAAATAAAAAATAGAAAAAATATTTAAATAAAGTTTATTTTTCATGGAAAGTATTCGAATTGAATTATTATCTTACTTTTCGGTTGAATGATTCAAGAAATATTTATTTTACTAATAGTTTAGCCAAACTTTTTTAAGTTTTTGAATGTAATACATTTACTTCATTCTTTGGAAAACAAAAAAACAATTCCAAGTTACTTGAATCAAAAAACAATTAGAGCACTTTTGAAGCTAATATGTTTTTCAATACTTACTTGGATCGGTTTAGATCATTAATTTTTAAATATAACTTATCCTTTGTATTTTAAGATAAAAAATATCATCTTTAGAAATATATGCAGCCATGTGATTCTTTATTATTTTCTTTAAAGATAATTGTTCGGTTGCATCATCAATGGCAGGTGTGATTATATCATTAGATATTCGCTGAGCATAAAGAAAAATTTGACATTCGCTGACCATGTGTAATCATGATAAAGAAAGGGGTTGAGCATGTGAAAAGAGTCAGTTTTCTGAGACAGTTGATCATTGAAAATATCAACTTTAAATACATCGTAAAAATACCCTTCAAAAAATAAAATTTGGGCTCAATTTTTTTTAAAATCTTCACCCTCAATCATGACAATCTCTCGGTTAACATCAATAATCATATTACTATTAATTCCATTCTTGATAATCACTTTCCTTGTCAGTTACCTATGCCTCATCATACCCCAACATAATAATAATAATAATAATAATAATAATAATCCCAACCACTATCTTCCATCAAACATAAAACATCCCTCAGATTTCTCTGATCGACTTTTAAGCCCATACAATGCCACCATAGAATTTAACCAGGTTTACGGTCTGAAGGCATTCTATTATATCTTTCTTGATGGAGATCGAAGTCAAACTCAAGTTGTAGGTTATTTCCCACAAAACCAAAAGAATGAGGTTAGAGCACCTCATTCATTCCTTCGAATTATGGCAGACTCGTGTTCGGTTGCTCTGGGTTTGACTCCACTTGATTTTCATAATGTTACCGAAAATTTTTGGCCTCTTGATGCAAGAAAAATATGGAATGGAAATGCTTTTGTCACTACAGCAAATCAATTGTTCCCTATAAAGGGCAACGTCGTGATATCGTTTCGGGCTTACAGTAGGAAATATGGCGGTAATAAAGGAAAATGGACGGTTGATGGGTGTGCTAAGCCTCTTGTGCCTACTAATTAATTGTGGGCGAATTTTCCCATCTTCAAAGTTTTAGTATTCGAGCTTTTCAAGATTATCCTAATTATATTTATTTCCTAAATATTGATTGTAATAAATTTTCATAATAATAATAATAGTAATAATAATAATAAAATAGTACGGGATTTACATGAGGAATACTGTAATACACTAAACTGTTCCTGGTAAAGCGCCTTTTTGTCTGCACTCCCTGCTAGGTCTCGCTTTCTCGCTGTAAAATTTCTCCTTTTGGACAAAAATTAACACTCTATCATAGCAAAAACTAATTCTTAATTCGTTATCTAATTGAAAAAATAAATTATAATTATTAATTCAATATAAAGATGAAATTAATTTGTATAAGTTCACTATGAAACAGTATTATTAGTAAAAATTCATGCGTTGGCAAAAATATTTTTACTTGTTTCATATAATTTCTTAAAAGTTAAAGCTTAAATAAATACATTCTTTTATTTATCTTTGGTACCATGTATTTCTTAAAAGTTAAAGCTTAAATAAATACATTCTTTTATTTATCTTTGGTACCATCCCATCACCCTTTATCTCCTTGAATTCAAAGGATTTGCCAAACTTCACCATTCTATCTCGCAACTGTTATGTTTTTAGAAAGGAATAATAAAAACGCCAAATTCATAGCACTCATAAACTACTGAGTTTGTGGACCGAGATGTCAATGTACTAACTACATCTGAAGCCTTAACGCCTCTTTCATTGAAAATTAATCCTTTTAAAATTTGTGAATTTTTTATTTGGAAACTTGCGTATCGAGAATTATAAAAACCTTTTGCAAGTTTACTTCAAGTACCGCAAGAAACGGTTAAACTGAAATAATAGTTTACAACGAAATTGCCAAGAATTTCTTTTCGGGTCTAATTAATGAGGCTCTTGTTCATATAATTTACCATCATCAATCTTGAAACCTGAGAGGCCATTTTAATATCAATATTTTGAATTGGTGAGGTCAAGGCCCAAACTAGCCGGTCCCAAACTAAAAACAAGTTGAATTTTTTTATTATAGTATTAGACTTCCAGAAAAGGCACTCTTCAATAATTTGGATCATCTTTCACATATCAAATCGTATTATTATCGAAAATTGTTCCAAGATTAAACACAATGATGTGATTAATAACTTACGGTATACATCCCTTTAGGTTTTTTCGAGTAAGGTAATTCGACTGTTAACTTCTTGAGAGAAATTCTCTAGACTAATCGTCCAACTCTTGGATATCCTATGTAAGATCTGACGTATAAAAGGTGCATTCTCCTTTGTGGACAAGGTACATCAATTAAATATAATTCTCTTAGTTAGCTACAACATCATAATTGTTTACCTCTTGCGAGCAAAAATCTAAACTTGATCCTGAAGTAATCGTAGGAAGTAATCCAGCTAGGAGCTCGGCTGGTTTAGCCTTGTCTTTCAAAATATTTAAATGGCTCTTTATACTTATAAGTTTTTCTTTGAGAAATATAACCAGACTTTTAACCGCTTGATGCTTTAAATCATGATATGGGAGTGTTAAGGCTGATTAAGGCAACGTTCTAGATGTGAGAAGAGAACATACCAATTCTCGGCATCCGGATTTTTTACTTTTGGTTCCTATTAATTTGTATATTACCCCGATAACAATCACAATATAACTACTGCCCTAAATTTTATTTGTGAGAATATAGCATTAATGTAAAGGATAATATAGCAATTGAACACTTTAAACAAACCTAATACCTCGAGGAACAATGATAATCGATTAAAATGTTGCCATGAAAATTCGACTATGATGACTTCTGAAATAACTTGAGTGTAAAAAGCTAATTGGAGAAATAAAGAAACACAAGTCAATCTGAATTCATTAATAAAAATCCGAAATGGGTTTTAGGAGGATATTGATTAATTTAGCCCATAAGTCTACCTTCTAAAGTTAACAACAATTCGCTGATGACCGTCGAAACAGAGAGACTAGTTCCTATAATATAAAGGCATAAATTATTAAATTTAAATGTATTCCAAGAAAAGACATGAGTGCTTATTACCTTCTTTTTCGGCCAGCGATTCTTTAATGGCGACGTATATAAAACCCAACTTGGAGACAAATTGGCCCAATTTTTTTTCTTCTTCAGTTAGCTGTTGACATGAAATTTAGCCTTGTTTAAAAATTAAAAATAGCAATCATAAGGATTTTGGGATACAAACACTTAGTGTCTCTGGTTGGGTAATTATTTGATCTAAAATATTCGCAAGATCCTTGACTTCATCTGGCGTTTGATTATCGTATATCTTCTTGAGAATTAGCGGAACAAGGGTGAAAACTTTGAGCCAATATGTCTAAAAAATAGGATTTTGGGAAAAATTAACCAAGCACTTTGCTTTTTACAGGAAAGATGAAAGAATGAAAAAATGTAGTTTACGTCAAGTTTGGGCGATGATCGAATCAGTTCTTCGATTGAAGCCTTATCCACAGGATTGTAGTTGGCCATAACTTTGAAGTCCCTATTATCTTGACGCGTTTCACAAAACTTTTCTACCGAATTATCCAATTAATAATTTAATACATTAAAACCTCAGTGAATAAATTACCGAGTTTCCGTTTGATATAAAATCTTACGATCAAACAGAAGATTAGAAATATCAATTTCATCAAAATATTCGGCGATCCGTTTCGTTGATAGACAAGCAGCGATTATTTCCAGCCGTATAGATTCTCGGTTTGACAAGAGTCTTTGTAAAGAATTCCTGAGTGCTTTTTTAAACTCGATAAATTCATTCACCTTTAATAATCAAACATTATCCGTTTAAGCTCAAGACAAAAACAAATAAATGGATCAAGGATATACAATAGAAATAAATACTTTTGTATATGTCCCGTATTTGTAGGCGTGCACAATCATTTCTGGCGTCTGAGTAACATAAGGTGTGAGCTAATGATCACAACTAGTTATTATCAAATGTTTCTCGATAATACCTCTAGATCATTACTGCGATAGATCGGTAATGTGTCATAGCATAATTGAACTGCTTCTTTATAAAATCCAAGAGAAGATGAACGAGTAACGATGAAATGACTAGAGAAGCATTGGAACTCTTGTAAATATAAAAATATATAAAATGGGGGGGGGGGAGGGGTTTAAAAAATGATAAAAACCTTAATGTATCCAATTGAATATGTTTGATATCCATTGATTTGTATATTTCAAGTGCCCTAAGATGAACCCCTAATCAGAGATTAGGAAAATTTATCCTAACTAAATCAAAAGGAAGTCAGATAAATCAATGGTTGGACACATAAATTTGCTTACCAATGATTTGGTATAATCTTATTAAAAGTAGCTGTAATTGAAAATTATGCTTGCTTCTCTGAAATGCAGACTCTAATAGCAAGATTGCTTTAATGATAAAGAAATATTTTCCTATAGAATAAGAAGTTATCTATTTGAATATTAAAATATTCATTCCTAAAAGAAATATTATCGGAGCCACTCAAATATACCTTTTTGTATATAAGCATCGATAAGTGTATGTGAGGCCAGGATGACAAAGTCATCTCCAAATTGATTTTCTGTTTCAACCAAGCTAACCCCTGTGAAAAATAAAATCAGATTGAATATACAAGGAAGTTATACAAAGCCGAAAGGCTATCCTCATACCATACTGAAGCGAATCTTGATATGAATGCCAAAGTTTATTTGTATACTGAATAAATTCCGTATCTGTAGAAGCTGTTATATGCCCAAGATACCTTTTCAACTTGTGGATGTTAACCCATTTTTGAATATTCTGAATTTTTGACTAAAAAAATGGAGGAAATTTAGTATCAAGATTTTTGATTGAAAAACCCTTTATTTACCTTTTCATCATCAGATGATTCTTCAATGGTGGCTTGAAATTTATCAACAAGGTCTTTTGAAACATCGCCAGATATATTGCATAAATATGGTAAAAGATCTTCAAAGCAACAAGCTTTGGAGCCAAACCTCTGAAAATAGCCAATTATTAGAGAATTTGATGCTTCCAAGGAAGCTATCGGCAATAAAAGAATAACATAAAAAGCTATCAATAATATCTAAATTTATAATCAAAAAAAGCTGCTATGCGCTTACTATCTTTTCTTTGAGCCGCCAAATTACGGTTATATTCCAATTCAGCTAGAAACGGGCCACGTCTAGGATTTGATGATCGCAATTCTTTTTCTTTTAAGGAATTTAAGAAATCACTGACGTCGTTCAGACTAGGAAAACAAAATTGATGTAAATACAGATTTCTGTAGAAATGTGCAATGAAAAGTTAAATAAGTTATAAAGAGATATTTACCTCATCTTATTCAAACTTTCCGTTAGGTCATCAGAGTTAGAGAGATGGAAAACGGCTTCAAAATATGCCAAATAGCTCTTCCAATCGTCAGCACTAGAAAAGAGGTAAACTACAATTACTTGAAACTCCATCAAATCAATGGTGACATCGGCTTCAAGCATTCTACCAACTTTGTCTCAGTCAATTCCTTCTTGCTTGTTTCGCGAAGGAGGGTCCAATTTTCTGATTTAAGGAGCAGATCTTGCCTGATTCGAGTAATTTCAGTATCATCTTTGCATCGTTGACCAAGCTGCCCATCAATTACCCCCAAAGCTTCTTTGACTTTATTCTGTGATAGCAAAATACTCAAATATAGATGAACCTCTAGGCCCAAATTTGTTGAGTTAATTAGGATGTTTAAATGGAATCTACTGGAAACAATAAATAAATTTATTGTGATAATGACCTTCAGTTTCTTCTAGTCGATTATCTTCAACTGCCTTGATCATCATCCTTTCTGCTAAAGTTAAAAAAATGTTTGATTGTGGGGGTGAGGCTTCTTGAGCCTATATAAAGAATAGCCTCAATTGAAGCGTTTAAACTGATTTCATGAATATGATATTAAGTAAACATATTATTCTTACCTGTAAGATTAAACTCATAATAGCCCAAAATAAATATCTGTTTGTCTTAAAAGTTTTGTGAAGTTTCAAGGCGGCCTACGTGAGGAAATAAATAAAATATGAGAATCCTTGTAATCCACGGCGAAATTATTCGCAATCGAGTTTAGCAACATTATTTTCAAGGCATGGTTGACCTGTTGTTGACCCTTGTAATCATCATTGCGGACCATGGCCATGAACATATGACTAGCAAGCACTTCGTTTTTTGGTTGTGAACGCGCAGCGCTTTCATATAACTGAACAATCTCTTCGTCTGAAAATTTAGTTAGGAAAAATATGGGGTATTAAAAAATTGAGATCAAATGGATATAATCCCCTTTACTAATTATAAAAATATTTTGGCTTACTGACGTTTTCCCAAAGATCGATATACCGTGGTGAGTGCCTGTAATATTGCTTCATCCGCAGGCTTACAGGCTTTCACCTCATTACATAAAACCAAAGCTTCTTGACTCTTTCCACTTCGCTCGAGGACCAAAGCTTTGAGCGACTAAACAAATCCGAACTAATGTCATATGTCAAAACTCTTGCCTAAATAAGCTCACGTGAAAGAAATACCTTCAAAATGAGCGCGTGCGGTTGCTTTTTTTGTAATTTAGTGATCTGAGAGAGAGCACCTTTGTAGTTTTGGGAATCAATCGATTCTGTGAAAGGTTGCCCATGAAATTGCAAGTTTAAAATTCTTGTTGTTCGGAAACTTGATTCGAGGTAGAGGTTAATTGAAAAAGAAAATGAATTGATTCTACGGAAGAATTGAAGATCGATTATAGCCATTTCTTGATTGCTGTGGCCTGATATTCACGTAGCTCAAGTAAAGAAAAAATTTCTTTAGGTAACAACTATAAAAAAGTCAATGAAGCATGTTTCGAGTCGATATTTCGAAGGCGCGTATATTCCGTAAATGATGCGTTATATTTGCAAAGATTTGGTTCGAATCAATCACATTAAGGGAAAATTCACAATGATAATTATATCACAAATACCAAGAGTGTGTTTTCGAAAAAGTTTTTCAATGATAGTGAACAATCTTTCCACCCACAAGAAACTGAATAAAATTTACCATATATGGGGCGAATTCTTCTTTCAAGCACATCGGTTATAGAAGACATAATTTAGAAAGACTCAAAGAACCGTCCTTTTTTTCAAATTAACAAGTAGGTAAAATTTCAAGTTATTTTTTTCATCTAAAAGATCCTACCATTAATCTGTTTGCTTCAGTTTAATGCACGTGATAATTAGTGCTGTTAAATTCCGCATTGTTTCGTTTTTCAATGAATTTCCCCTTCTTAATCTTTATTTATGCAAAAAAAAAGAAAAGAAAACAAACAAATATATCAATAGAAATTAAATCCGACAAAATGCAAAATCCAATAAATTATGAATTTTAATGCATCAAAAAATTTCCTTTGTAATCTCTAGCAATTCCCATGATTTTTTTTATTCTTAAAACATATCGAGTTTCTTCAACTAGTAAAATGTAATCAATTTCAAAATATTTATAAACAGATAAGAAGCAATAAAAAAGAGTTTTTACTCAATTTAAAATCTTCAAATTTGAGTAATAAAAATAATTATATTTATAATATTAAGAAAAATTATAAGTGTTTTATTTGTAATAAAACACTTATATTAATAAATATATTAAAATTTACTAAAATATATTTGGTCTTTTTTATCAAATTTTATTATTAAAATAAATGAATGTTTAAATATAATTGAAAATAAATTTGTAATTTGAATAAACAAATATTCTTAAAAAATAAAAAAATTGTGTTATAGCCAAGCTCTGGTAGCCGGCGACTATGACGATCATTAATATGTCATGATTCAAAAAAATTTGACCTGCAAGGGAGGAATTCAATTCTTTCTCTTCTCGAAAATCAAAGAAACTTCCTCAAACTATCTTGGTAAAAGTTCTTCAAAGGTAAAAGGACAAACAATGTCAACCGGCCACATTGCTAACCTGGGTTACTTTAAGATACCAGAGATTAACAACGAACCATTGGTTTGTCATTTTCTCGCAAAATGCGTTTTGAAGTCTTTGAGCATATCAAGTAGCTGATTTATTTAACAAGAATTTGGATATAGAGAAATTATGAGCCCCATAGTAATGATCGTATCAAGCTCCAGGAAGCTTTGAAAGACCTTATAAAGAAAGCACCTATCGAGATACCAGTTTTTGTAAATGGTGAAGAGGTGGATATTAAATTTTATAGTTAATTGTGTTGGATCTTTCAAATTGAACATTTTAGATATATTCATAATGGGAAACAGTTTAAGGCTAATAATTGAAACTTTAAGATCTTCACTGGAAAAATCCAAGAACAACGAAATCCATCACAACATGCCATCACACTTGCAAAATATCATGAAGCTGATTCAGCGTTAATTCAAAAAGCCATTAAAGGTGCATTGGCCGCAAAAGTTCAGTGGGAAGCTATGTCTTTTAATGATCGAGCAGCCATATTCTTGAAAGCTGCCGATCTAACTGCGGGGAAATATCGATACAAACTGATGGCAGCGACAATGCTTGGTCAGGGCAAGAATATATGGTATGATCGAGGTTCAATTTTTTCTACGGAAACCACTGCTATAAATCTTAATTGAATTACTTTGCTTGACTAGGCAAGCAGAAATTGATGCTGCCGCTGAATTGATAGACTTTTGGCGCTTCAATACAAAGTACGCTCAGGATATCTATCAACAACAAACACCCAAAAACTCCCCTGGGGTCTGGAATCGTGTTGAATATCGTCCACTAGAAGGTTTTGTATATGCGGTAACACCATTCAACTTCACTGCTATTGGCGGAAATCTACCCAGTGCCCCAGCTCTTATGGGTAATGTTATTCTATGGAAGCCATCACCAGGTGCCATACTTTCGAATTGGATTATATTAGAGATCTTGCGAGAAGCTGGTTTACCCGATGGCGTTCTACAGTTTGTTCCAGGCCCAGCGATCGAAATTACGGAGGAAATTTTGAAATCACGTGATTTTGCCTCATTACACTTTACCGGATCAACACAAGTATTCAAAAAATTATTTAAGGATATTGGAAACAATATAGATATTTACAAATCTTATCCAAGGATAGTAGGTGAAACGGGTGGCAAAAATTTCCATGTCATTCATAAATCTGCCAACCTTCAAAACGCCGTGAATCAAACCATTCGTGGTGCCTTCGAATATCAAGGGCAAAAATGCTCAGCGTGTTCCCGTGCTTATGTGCCAGATTCTCTCTGGGAAGGTTTCCGAGAAAAATTACTCATCGAACATTCCAAGATTAAAGTTGGTCCTGTCGAAGGTCCGATCTTATATTGTCATTCCACTCCATATTTTTCATTCTAGCCTTTTCATATGTCAAAGTTTAACATTTGCTTCTTCTTGAAATCTGTCAGAATTCACGAACTTCATGGGGCCGGTCATGTACGTCATGCTTTTTCGTTCTATTTTAATTTTCATTTCATCTGATCACTAACTTCAATTTCCAGTCACAAGGCATCCTTCAACAAGATAAAAAGTTATATCGACTGGGCGAGCTCTGACCCAGACAGTGAAATTATTGCTGGCGGTCATTATGATGATTCTACCGGATACTTTGTGCAACCGACCATCATCGTAACTAAGGATCCCAAAAGTAAAACGATGACGGAAGAAATCTTTGGGTATTTCTCATTTTCAAAATCACCCCATATTCTCTCAGGATGAACGATCTAATTCTTAAGCTTTTTAATTGTTCACTTAGGCCAGCTCTTACTGTTTATGTGTAAGTTAAATATCATGTGGTCCCACTTTTATCACATATTAAGGATCACACCAAACGTTTCTATAGATATAAAGCTGACGAATACGAACAGATACTTGATGTGGTCAACGAAACTTCAAACTATGCTTTGACGGGTTCGATGTGAGTCAAGATCCACTATATCTTCGGAAATCTCAACCTTTTTTCTAACAAATATTGATCTAGATTTGCCCAAGACCGCGCTGCAATCGTAACTGGCGAAAACAAACTACGTAATGCCTCTGGTAACTTTTATATCAATGATAAATCGACCGGGGCGATTGTCGGTCAACAACCATTCGGTGGTTCTAGAGCCTCAGGTACAAATGACAAAGCTGGTAGTGCCAACTTAGTAAGTTGCAAAATTATTTTAGAGACTTGTGCAAATTGAAAACCGGCTTAATTTACTGAACATAAATTTGGTTTACAACTTTTTTGTATAGCTATATCGCTTTGTGTCTATCCGCTCAATTAAAGAAAACTTTATTAATATTGAAGGTTTTGACTATCCATCAAATGTGTCATAAGAAATTATTGACATACTTAATAAAAAATTGGGACATGCTAAGGCTATTCCAATAAAATTATCAATCTAAATGTTTGAATTTTTGCAAGAACTAAAGTGATGTATTAGTTCTTGGGTCTTTAATTTTCAGTGTAAACTAAAAATTCACTAGTGCCTGTGTAGTGAGTGGCCAATGCCTTCCCATCGCTTGTGGGTTGCGAAAATGCAATAGAACCAGGTTTTAATGTACAGCCAAAAATGAAAGTGTTCCTAAAAATTAATTCATATTATTAGAAAGGCGAAATATATAATCGTAATATATAAGCATATTACCTGATAATATCTAACAACTTGGTTGCAATTCCTTGCCTACGATGCTTTCTTGATACCCAAATCCGAGCAATTCCACAAACCGAGTGGACTGATTTCTTGCTATAGGTAGATGACAGCGTCCATTTAAAAAATTGCGAGTTCAATGCATTACGCACAATGTAAGATTACCATACAACCCACCTGCAAAAAATGGCTGATCCAGCATCTAGAAATCCAATTTCAGCCTGTAACCCGTCCGCATCATGCTCTGTGTTAATGACTTTGTAGGCATGAGAAATATGTTCAGCAACAACACATCCAACGACTCTTTTCCTTTCCGTGATATATAAAAATATTTTGCAAAAATTCAATTTTTGCTCGGTCAGTTCCACCGAGTTTAATTCAGTTGTGATGACCTCTAGAATTTCATTAATCTAAAGCAAAGTGAGAATGATAAGCATAGTGTTAGAGCACAACTTTTGGTATTTGGACATCATGGATTCTAAGAACATACCTTTTTTTTCTCAAAAGCTGTAGTCCGACTATACGGAAACATGACGACGCGACTTCTATTTAAAGATTCCTGAACAATAACTTCATTCTTATAGCCCTGTAGTTAAATGTTCACCTCTTACTATATAGCATGAAGGCTCAACGAGATTCTTAATGAAGACAAATTTTACAGTTCAAAGAAAACTTTACCGGATACTCAATTCCGCTAACAACTCCTCGATGATACTTTGCATGAACTTTATCATCCTCAGTTCCTATATTATAGGACATGTCGCAATCGGGACAGGTACTTGGTCCGAAATTTTTTTGTCCTAGTTCAAGGAATAGCTGCTCATAATTTTTAAAATCCAGTTTTTTTGATTTCTTTGGAGTCTCAGGTGGCGTATTAAGCTTTGAAAACCCCACATATTGGTATTTAGAATAAGGTGTCTTTGGGTATTCTTCCATGATATGAGGTTTTTTTGAGGATTCTTGTTTGATATTTTGGATGATATCTTCACGCTCTTCGATTAATACAATTGGTTGAGGATAGCGCTCTATGTTCCCCAGCTTGATGAAGAAGTCTGCGATGCTATGCTTTGGGATATCGTGATCTTGACGTTTACGCTTCTGTTGTTGTTGGCGTGACCTGCCGACAAGGTTAGTGATATTGTGGGCGATATTACTCCTTGATTGAAAGGAGCAGAGTGGTGCCAGTTGTCGGGGTATGACACGATTTTCGAAAGGACTCGGTAGTTGCTTTCTTAGATCTCGGCTTTCGCCATTAATTCTGAGATTTTGTGGTATTGGTAGATTCAGCGAGGCAACATGATTTTCAGTATCATTTGAACTTGTTGATTCATAAAAGATGTTACTGGAACGTGTGTTGTCTTGATGATCATGAACATGTTCTTGCTCGAAATTTTTTTTACCACTAATGGGGAATTGCATTGTTAAAAAAATCTTTTCATTTTAAAGCCATTTATTGCCTCATTAATTGTATTTTTTAAAATAGGGCAATCATAAAGCACGATAATAATACAGAGGTTTAAACAATACCAGGTCACCGTTTCCTCATTTTCTAGCTTGTTCCTTCGTCGACCATATGTGATTTTGGGGGTTGGTCTTGGCTTTATTCTATACAGTAAAGGGTTGAATGACGAGTTACACAGTTTGGCGGCTGCCAAGTGAAATTCAGACTCCTGACCCTATTTTTACCGTGGTGAAATGCAAATGGTTGGCTGGGGGTCACAAACTTCCTGTTCACTCTTTTCCGTCATTGGGGATGAGAAAATTACTAATGTGTAATTAGATCTTTAATAAAGCGAGGGCAAAAGCAAAGTCCAGAGTTTTTCAAAGTAAAAAAGTCCAGTATGTCTCAGAGACGCGCGCACAATTCAATATATAAAGGGTGAGTATATATGACGCGTTTGGATCGGCAGCTCAAATTTTTAAAATTTGATATTTAGATAGATTAAATTAAGCTCTTAAAATTTAAAATCAAATCAATGAATAATCTTTAAACTGCTTTTTAACAAAGAGCAAAAACAACAAAGATTTAGGCAATATTAAAACACTATTTTAAAATTATAAATAAATTATATTTTGTTTTTCCAACTTAATCAAAAATAATGTACAACAATTTTTATTAATTTAAAGAATATCAAAAAATATTATAGAAGAATTAAGTACAATGATTAAAGAAAGCTCGACCAATTTGTAAAAAAAGTTTATACCTATTTTTGCAATGTTTTTTTTTGCTGTAATAAAGTGTAGTCTAATTACTAACTAATACAAATACAAAAAAAAAGTGTTCTAAATTATCTGTATTTATGTGTTTTTATTGTTTTAACAATATTTTTATTATTATTATTATTATTATTATTATTATTATTATTATTATTATTATTATTATTATTATTATTATTATTATTATTATTATTATTATTATTATCAAGTAAATTATTTATGCTATACTTCATTTTAAAATTAATAATTCTTTTAAAAACACTAATATTTTTATTACAAAAAATTTTTCTTTTATTTTAATGTTTAAAAAAAAAAGTATTAAACAACATTATAAAACCAATTTAATTAATTCAAATTTCAAAAAAGTTAATTGCAAAATTAATAATATTAATAATAAGTAAAAAAACCCATTTTAAATTTCATAAAGCTATTAAAACTGTTCCTGTTTATTAATTAGTTTTAATAATAAAGAATAATATTGAAATTTTTTTTAAATTAAAAAAAAGTTCTTATTTTAAAAAATTATTTAAGACTAAGTTAATAAATTTATTTTTAAAATTAGTAAGTTGATTTTTTAGATATATAATTATATTTGTTTTATTTTTGGTCTTTTGATTTTTTTAATAATTGAAATTTGCTATTATTATTTTTGATTTTTACGCTAATTTAATTATTATTATTATTATTAAAATTAATACTTTAAAAAAAAACTATATTTAATAGTGTTTTAAGTATTAAAGTTTAAATTTTTTATTTAAATTTACTATTAATTTTGAAATTTTTGAATTTTACTTTGTTAAAATAGGTTTTTATGTTAAAACTGTTGTTTCTTTACATAATAATATATTATTATTAATTAACAAATTTCAAATTAATTTAAAAATTTTATTAAAAACGTTATAAAAATCATATAAAAAACATTCTATAATATAATAATAACAAAAATAAAAATAAAAACAGATATTATAAAAAATTTACAATTTTAAAAATAACAAAAAAAATTAGCAAGTAAAATCCGAATAATAGCATTTAAAAAATATTAAAATACAAATTTAATACTAAAAAACTTAATATTATTCTTAAATTTCAATTTTATATTAATAAAATTATTAATTAACAAGTACAAACCAATTATTACTTATTATAATACAATTATATAAGATTTTAAAAAAAATATTAAATACTAAAATAAAAATTATTTATTTAAAATTTTTTTGATATTGTTTTTTAAGTATTATTAAAAGCAATACTATTAAAAAACAAAAAAAAAATTTTTAATTTCTATTGGTTAATTTAATTTTTAAAATTAGATAACTTAATTAATTAATTAAAATTATGTATAAAAATATAACTTGTTTTGTTTTTAGCTTTAAAAAAAAATTTTACATATTAAATAATATAGTCAAAAATTAATTTAAATTAAAATAAGTTAACATATTTTTATTGTAATTATTTAAAATTAAATATTATAATTTAAAAAATAAAAAAAAGCTGGTTTTAATATAATTAAAATATTATTAAAAACATTAAAAAAAGTTCTTTAATATTACAAAAAAATTAATAATTAACTTAAAAAAAAATTTATTTTTTTGTTATTTAAACAATTAAAAAATAACAACTTAATTACTAGTTTATATTTAAAGATTTTAGAGCTTTTATAATTATAAGTATGTTTTTTATAAAGTATTATCAGTAATTTTAAGTACTATAATATTTGCAACTTTTTTATTTTTTGTTCTAATTGTAATTATAAAAATATGTATTACAATATTAAACAATAATAATAATTTTCACAGAAACTATAAATTAAATTAATATCAATAAATAAATATAAAATTGTTTACAATTAAATTTAAATTTAAATTATTATATAAATTGTAATTGATGTAAAAGGTATAATTAATATAAAAATTATTAATATAAAATTACGGTTAACATAAAAGTTGTAAATAATATAATTTATTCTTTATTTATTTTTTATATACTTGTAATATATTTTAATTACAAATTAATTTAATTATAAATATTATTATAATAAAATAAAAATTATAAAATTTGTTAAAAATAAATTTAATTAAATAATATAATTATATTTATAAAAATTTATTTGATTTTTAAATTTATTAAAAAATAAGTGTATAAATAAAAAATATTATTATAAAAACAATTAAATAAATATGATTAATTTAAGATTAATAATAATTAATATAAAAATTATTTAATTGTATTAAAAAATTTTGTTTATTAAATTTGTTTAGAATTATTATTACACCAAATTAAATAATTAAATATAATTATTTAACAAATAAATCTTTTATATTTTTTTTAAAAAATGCTTTATATAAAAATTTTAATAATAAAAATAATAATTAATCAATTATTTTATTTTTATAATCAATTAAAAATAAATATATTTTTTCTTTTCGCAAAAGTAACAAGTAACTTATTAACTTTGCAAATACCGAAAATCACTTTTTTGGTATTTGAATTAAATATTTAACAATTTTTTGTTATTAAAAAAACATATAAAATAATAAACCAATTAAAACAACAAACTTGAAGGGTTTTTTATCTTTAATAATAATGATAATAATAATAATAATAATAATAATAATAATAATAATAATAATAATAATAATAATATAATATGCAATAAAAAATAACAATATTTTCCAAAATAATAATAATCAAATAACATTAAGGAAACATTATTAAATCATAAAATATTTACGTTGTAATTAAATATGTAATAGTTAAACTATACTCAATAAAGTATTTAAAAATATATATATGTATAATAATATATAGTTTTATTAATTTTACTTTAAGTTGAAAAACAAATTAAACAAATACAATTTGTATAATTAGATGCTGACAATTATGACCTACGAACGTGACAGGGAATGAAGATGGAGCTTACTACGTGTGACCAGCCACCCGAATGTTATTATTTTTGATATATTTGTTAATTAAAATAATTAATTTTATTATAGTAATTTATGTTGAAAATTTCGAATAAATATTTGATATATGGGGCATACTGTAACAAAACCAGACAAAGTGAACATGCGTTGTGGCTTAGTGAGAGAGTGACGTTGCCTGAAAATTTTTTCGCAAATGCAAACAAAAAATAGTCGCGTCGTTTTTTAACCGCTGCATTCTTGCCGTGGCCACGCTATATTCACCATCGCACAGTGATTCTCCTGTATCTGAGTTCTCCAACCCACTGCCAGTAGCACATTTATCTTTACAGCCAGGTAAATCAGCTTTTTTTTTTTTTTTTTTGACCGCCTATACTGTTTGGCATTTTGTGAACCGTTGCTTACCCCGCTACACCAACATTGAGGATCCTTTAACGTTAGTCTTCCGCATCCTGCGATCCATCTTTTGCATTTGCTTTTTCCTCTCGGAAGCTTTTTGCATGACTTCCCAAGTTAAGTAACTATTTTATAGTGTTTGTGACTTTTGGCATACACAATATCCTACGGCACATATGGCCTACGTGCTTGTGAATCATCACTAGTGCTGCCCCATATGGTCGATGCTTGGGGGAGATTGTCATAACGCCCGTTAGGATCAGCCTAGCGCCCTAGTGTGCCTGCCTCTTTCCAGTATATTGGACTTAATAAGGTGTCCTACGGCACATATGGCCTACGTGCTTGTGAATCATCACTAGTGCTGCCCCATATGGTCGATGCTTGGGGGAGGTTGTCATAACGCCCGTTAGGATCAGCCTAGCGCCCTAGTGTGCCTGCCTCTTTCCAGATGCCTATTTTGTCAATGCCAATGTACTCCAATGAGTTATTAGCATTTTTACCAGGCCGTGATTATTAACTTAAATTATTTAAGATGGATATCACAAAAGCAGTTTTCTCTTATTTTCAGCAAAAACCTTACAAGGAGTGGCATCTAATTGGCTGTCTAGAATACTTAGAAGAAAAATGCTTGATCCTGAGATCATCAAGCAGACAACAAATTCGTGATGAAATCCGAAGCCAAACACACTCTTTAATGTACCATCAATCTGTGTCTAAGGGCGCACAAGCAAAAGCTTCCACGCTGCACGATAACATAAACAACTGTTTGAGATGGATGATGTATCTGCATTTTTCCAGAAGGTTGATGCAAAAGTAAGTTATTGTGTTGATGTTGATTAACTTTTCAATTCCATTATGTTGAAACACTTTGGTTTACAGGCGCTTCAAATGGCTAAAGAACAGCTGTTGGGCGTCAAGAAGTCGCTATATAAAACAGAAGTCAAACTTGTTGTTGAAGATGATAAAATCCTGACTGTTTCATCTTCAGTAATTAATTATATTTATTTCTGAAAATGTTAATGATTCTCATATTTTTATGTTGTTCAATTGATATCGCATTGTCTGTCAATATAGAGAAAGCAGGAAATCTCAGAAACAGCCTTTTCTAACGAAGTTGAAAATGTCAGTCTTGAGGAGGAAGGGGGTCATAAGGTAGCTTTCTGCATACTCTCAGTCTTGAACTGAGAAACTTGCAATGATCGATCATATGCTAATATATGCGTCATCTAGGAAAAAGTTATTATTGCTCAAAGCGCAGATGACGCCATTGATAGCGGCGAAGATGAAGAAGAAGCGAAACAAGGAGAAGCTTCAGAGGTATGATTTTTTTTTCTGTGCATCTTGCTTTGTGGATATTTATTCTCATTGCATAACGATAATGAATGATATCTTGTGGATATTGGTAACTAGGAGATGCAGGCACCGAACGAGGGCGAAAAGACGTCTGATTGCTATAAGTGTTTGTTTGAACAATTTGATGCCGCGAAGAAAACGGAAGCAATTGCGGAGTATTTATTTTTGCATACTATTTATTTACTTATTTCTCTTTTAAAGAAAAAAAAAGTTTAGTGCTCTTCTAATTTTATTATTTCATTTAGCCCTGTTTGGTGGCGCATTGCCGACCTAACGAATAGGAGCGAGCTCAATATTCCAGATGAGCATTTTTACGCCTTACAAAAGGAAATTCATTCTCGTTTGAATGTCAAAATTTCGAAGACTGCGGAGACCTTGCTCACCGCACTTGCAAAGGTAATTAAAGACAGTTTCAAGATTACCAGTATTCCAGAGAGCGAGGATATCAAAATTACTGGGCTGAATTGATATCTAATAGCAACGTTTATAGCTGCCTCAAGATGAACTCGTTAGAATTGCTACATCTTTTTATGTTGATGGTAGCAAGCATGTTTTGGCACATTTATCATCGCTGCGGATCCCAAAACAAGTATCTACTGAAGAACGATTGAACGCCTGGATCCTCGATATTGACTTGGCCGAGGAAACCGAGACTCTGACTGAACTTGCGAATTTGAAGTGCGATGATGGGGAAGTTGTGTGGATATTCAAAGTAATTGCAAAGATGCAAGTATTGGTTTACGTTCTGTGGATCGACAATAGCAAATTTCTACACATGGGCTGCAGGTTCACTTAACTTTTATTTTTATTCAAAACAGGTTCGAGAACCTTCAATATGGTATACCTGGAGAAGCATTGTCCGAAAGGGACATTGATGTTTTGTATTGCAGTGTGTTTTTTGAGACTTTGAGAGATGTTGTAAGCGTTCACTTGTAAGTGTGTCTTCTTGATTACACTACACTGCTTTTGGGGTGCATTATCAACAATTTTTATATTCGATAGCGGTGAGATCTGTAGCCGAGCATCACGCGAGCGCAAACAACAAACGATAGATGCCTCTTCCGAAGGTTCTAAAGTCGATTGGTTGTTTTGCGTATGTATTATCCCCCTTTTTTTTCGCTAGGTTACGCAATGTTATTTCTAACAATTAAGTAATTATTAGCATAGGCATTATGGCGAGAATTCGAAATGGGGCCGCGAATTCGGCTTGATGGAGAACTCTTCAATCAAACTTGATAATGACGCGAAAATTGCCGAAGATAAGATAAAAGGAATCCTGAATATGCGAGATATGCTTAAAGCGCTTAACCTCGCTCTCCCAAAAGAAGGCGTGTCTACCGCGATTGACCAGGCGCGGAAAAAGATTTTGCTGCCTGGTGTTCTTTTCCGCATGGAATTTCCGTATCGTCGTGGTCACCATTCTCGAAAATTCGTGGGTCGGCATTGCGGACTTTAGTTCTTTCACAATCCCGACGAAAATCGATGATCTTTACATGGCCATCGATTGTTGCCGTGTGCTCCTTGAACTGAAAGTGCGTCACGTTTTTGCGATTGTGTTTTGCTCTACTTATTTATATTAATGTCGTTCTTTGAATAGAGTCTCTTAAAGACTTCTGTTTCGGGCTTCGGGCTCGCGATCAAACACGCAAGTCGTCTGAGTCCCGAAGGAAAGAGGAGAAGATGGACGATAGAGCCCGGAGCGCCTATTGGGCTCATTCCGAAAAAAAAGAGGCTCCGAACTGCGTCGGCGAGCAAGGCAAAGAACGTCTAGTTGGACTTATCCATTGTGGTCCGATTTCGCATTTGCGACTACGGTCTTTTCTTCCTCTGATTTTTACCCTTTCCATATGGGGCTAACTACTCCCTTCCATCGGCTTTATAGGCTTTTGACTTATTTTGCAATGGTACATATCGACTGAATGACATCTGTCCTGCACATGACGTGCCTAACCCCATCTGTCTCTCACACACACACAAACCATTCTAAAAAAAATCACAAAGTTACAACGTAAATTTACTGTTGTAACACTAACTACAATGGTTACAGTGGCAGGGCCATCTGTTCCCCTACACATGAAAATTTCGCGCACTCGAACGCTTTTATTACCATTTTACTACCATTTGCTAATTGATTAAACGATTGAATGGCTGGATCCGGATTCTCGACCCCGATGTAACAAATTTAAGTGTACAAGTTCTCGGATAAAAATTTGGGCGTAAAGGAATAGCAAAGCGAAAGGCATCCATGGTTATCCCTCCATGTGACAACCCTCTTAATCCTCTCTTTTTCTTTTCTTTCTTGGTTCTTGAGATGATTCCGCTAACGTCCGTTTAAGAACTTTTTCTTGCCTTTCCTCTTGGTAAATCTCGTAGGTAATTCCTTCCTTGTCTAAATATTGTTTAACAGCTTTGGTGTCAGATATTTTAAAGATATATGGCGCAATCTTTTCGCCTTGCTCTTGCTTTAAAAGAGAACGTAAAGTACTATAATCTTTAGGCTCCATAGTAGATCTAATATAGATAAGTTTCATATATTTCAATTTTATATACACGACTACCCCTATATATAATACTTAACTACATTTCAATTCCCCATAGAATTAGAAACTTTTACAAAACCAGACAAACTGCGTAAAAAATATATATATATATATATATATGGTAGACGACACAATTATTAATGAATACGAGAAAGCTCTCCATTTCCTGGACGTAGGATGTGGCTGTGGCTGCTCCGCTAAGTTACCTAAAGAAGAATTTGCTGAACTACGAGAAGATTTTCAAGCGCTAACGAAACCCGAACAAGACATTTTCTCAATGGCTCAACTCAGATCCATGGATGGGGGAGCGATCAGTACTAGCCGACGTCTCAAGAACAAGATTCGCGTCAATAAAAGAACTATTTACTGCTGAAATCGTAATACCCCTATTTGTCAAAAAACTTACCTTAACATGCTCGGCATTGGCCGCAATTATTTTGAAAATATCAGAAATCATCTGCTAAAGGATGGTCTTCTACCACGGGTCCATGGTAATGTAAAAAGAATGCCACGGTGAAAAACTAAGATGGTCATCAATATTGACGTGGCTACCGCGGTCAAGAATTTTTTGCTAAATTATGCTGAGGTCCATGGCTTGCCCAGCCCAGTCAGAAATGTTAATCGCGTGACTCAATCGATTATCTTCCTACCGGCAGAAATGAGCTACAAGTCTGTGCACCGTGATTTTTTGGCCGGCCTAGAAGAAAACAGTAAATTACGTGCCCTCAAATATGATGCGTTCCGCAAATTGTGGCATCAGCTAACCCCGTACATTCAAATCATGAGCCCCCGAACCGACCTATGCGATACCTGTCAACAGTTGCGGAATGACTTGCAATTTAAAGCCCGTAAAGAAGAAGAGGCCCAAGACCTATTAAAGAAGTATAAAGAGCATCTAGCCAAAGCCAAGCTAGAGCGAAACTATTATAACCAAAATACCAAGTTAGCGGAAGAACATAGAAAGCTCGTCAACCAGAATTATTCTGTTGTTTCAGTGAAAGGCGAAATACCATACTGCAGCACGGACGCTATTGCTCACTACAGTTATGACTGAGCCCAAAATGTTCATGTACCTCATTCAGATCAACAAATCGGCAAAGTGTATTACCTTAGTGCTCGCAAGGTGCACTTGTTTGGTATCCAGAATGAGGCGGTCCGCGAGCAAATTAATTATGTGCTGGATGAGAACGAACTTCTCGGAAAGGGTCCGAATGGTACGCTAAGCCTGGTCTTTGATGGAATTAAGCAATTGAATAAAGGTGAGAAGCACTTGAAAGTCACTTGCGACAATGCGGGAGGGCAAAACAAAAACAACACCACTATTTGGTTTTATTTGTATTTGGTAATTGCTGGCTATTATGAAAGCATTGAACTCAACTTTATGGTTCCAGGTCATACCAAATTCAAATGTGATGGTAGTTTTGGTCTGATTAAAAGACTTTATCGTAATACCACGGTAGATTGTGTAGATCATGTGGTAGAGGTGGTAAAGAGGTCCAGTATTGCGGGATTAAACAAAGCTCGGCGTTATAATGGTAGAGAAGGTTTTCAATATCTCGACATCATAAGTGGTTTGGAGACTTACTTTAAAAGGCTTCCTGGTCTGCAAAGGTTTCAGCATTTCCTTTTCACCAGTGCCAACCCAGGTGTGGTCCAAGCTCAAGAAGTGGCTAATGGCCCTTTCCAGGAATTCAAGCTACTGAAAACAAGTAAACTCGAGGCTGCAAAGATCATACAAAAAACCAAGGCTTTATCATTTCCAGTGCTAACGCCGCCTCCGATGAAATGTGAACGACAAGAATATCTTTACAATTTTATTCGTCCATTTGTTAGAGATGAATTTAAAGATATTACTTGTCCAAGACCAACCTAACCTATACTGGCAATGAACAAAACATTTAGAGAATCAATCGTCACTCGTTAATCTTTCAACTAATATCGATATTGCTAGCTTTTTAAAGCTAAAATAATATATATACTTAATATAATAAAAAATCATGACAAACATCCCAGAACTATTAAACGAAATAGAAGCATTAAAAAATCAATTAGCCGATAAAGACCAACAACTCCAACAAGCCGAAGAAAATCTTAAATTCAGAATTTGAAAGTCTATTCATAGAACTCTTGAAAATTCAGAAAGTAGTATTCATTTAATGCTATTAAAAAGATTTACCTGACCTGAAAAAGGCTGAGTAAGTAGTAAGAGTGGAGAACTTAATAGTTTAGATAGATATTTAGATGTATTTGGAGATGAACGAGTATTTAAACATTATGCTGTTTTTAGCAAAGATTTCACTGTTGAGAATTTTATCAAAGACATTAACGAAAAAATGAGAAGTCAAGAAGAAAGTTATAACATTTCCTTTAGAGGTTATCAGTTTTTAGAAGGTCAATTAAAAGAAAAAATTGCAGATTTAGAAAAGGAAATTGAAGAGAAAAATCAAGAGTTAGAAAAGGTGTTGGAAAGGAATGAACTTCTTGTTAAGAATTTAGAAAAAGAACTTGAATTTTACAAAGAAACTGCTAATTGTAATTTAGATGCTATTGGAGTTTGTGAAGATTGATGTAATGATCGACATGCTGAAGAAGTGGAAGAACTAAAAGAAGAAATTGATAATAAGCAAACTTCGTTACAAGAATGTTTTGATGAATACATAAAGCAAGATAGAAAATTAAGAATATCTGAAAAATGATTGGCAGAAAGCCAACAAAAATTGAAAGAAGGTCGGGAGGAAGGATTGAAAAAAGATGAGAAAATAAAAATTCTAGAGCAACAATTATGTCTTACTAATAAACCTTTACCTAAAAAACCAAATAGAATTAAGTTATTCGGAGAGAAAATAAAAACCAAATTCCAACAACTTACACAAAAAAAAAATTTTCAAAAACAACCATTTGTTGCTAAAGTAGAAGTTCCAACTAAGTAATTTGTCTTTATGAGAGAATTACTTTACACAATTTTAGAATTGGAGGATTGATACAGAAATCGTGCTCGATGTGGGTTTTGCACCACTCTTTTTAGTGATGAAGATATAGCTGTTTGCCAAATTAGAACACGGAGCAAAGTAACTCATAGAATAGTTGCTAATGATTTTGTTTGTGAAAACTGTAAGGACAAATTCGAGAATGATGAATTACCGAAATGTGTGAGATGTGGGAGATTAAAGAACAAGTCAGATATCGATGCTGCCACTGGTAAATATATTTGTCGTTGTATCGAGCGCGGAGAAGTTTTGGAAAAAGAGGATTTGCCAGTTTTACCTCATCAAAGAAATGAGGCAATCTTTTATGAAGAACAGATAAACAATCTACAAGAAAAGTTAAATACCGCTGAAACAGAAATAGACACGCACTTGGAAGCGTTAGAAATCTCTGAAGACTGGCACAAAAGACAAAAGCAGGAACTTTTAGATAGAATTAAAGAATTGGAATTTGAAGTCGAAAGATTAAAAAAACTAACTCCTCAAGAACTGGTTAATGAAATAGAATCTTATAAGGAAGAGGTGGCTCAATTAAAATCTCAATTAGAAAAATTAAATTCTCAACAGAAGGCTCAAATTGAAGTTAAAAAGTGACCTTGATTGAAAATAAGGAAGTAATTAAAGAAATTAAAAGATACCCGAGTAATGTCAGATGTTCACTTTGTCTGGTTTTGTTGCAGCATGCCCCATATAATATATACGTTTAAATCAAATTATTGAAAGCTATTTATTTAAATTATAAAATGCTTTAAAAAATTAGTTTCTAATAAAAATTAATATTAAATTAATTAATTTAATTTGTATATTAATATATATATTATAAACCTGAATAAATTATTTTTATTATAAATAATATTACAACTATTTAAGTTGGTTTATGAATTTTTTAAATTTCACAAATTTTAGCTAAAACTAATTGTTTCATTGTTCGATATATATTAATTACATAAAAAACTGTATGGAAATGCTGATCGTCAAGATAGTAATTAAGAGTCCAAAATGAGGCCTATACATCAAAAGACTTGTAGCTGATGTGGTAACATAAAGAGCATTGGAGAGCTCGAAGTGTACAACTGCCGGAATTGGGGGGGATGTAATGGACATAGATGAAAATGGCGCTCAGGGATCCTCCTCCGAGGATTGCTTGACGGAGGATCATGCAGGAAATAGTGGTCTTACTTAGAAATGCTTAGTACTACCTACATGTCTATGGGCAGTAAAACTAGATTTAACGAAATCGAATAGAAAATTAATGACACTTCAAAAATATTTAAAAATGAGCTTCGGATCACGGAAATGGGCTCTAAAGAAAAGCTTGGTTAATTGTCCTATTAACATTAATTATTTTTGATTTTGAGTAACGTGGCCTACGCGACATCATAAAAATAGCAGCCCAAATCGGTAATATCAAGTCTTCAAAGAAATTATCTGTCAAAATAATCTTGTGTTTTAATTACTATGGATTGCCAGCCTGTCTTTAAATGAGTAAGACATTTGGCAATTGGGCTGTGGAGATCCTTGTGAGGTTAATTTCAGCCGCAAGATTCGTTCTGATCAATTACCTTCCTCAATGATAATTCAAAGAACGGATGATTGCGAGTTATGGGAGCAAGGTAGTCACAAAAAACGGGAATTTTTCAACCTCACGAAAGTTCGTATCATCTCGAAAATTTCTGCTTCCATCTTGGATGTTTTATAATCAAAAATTAGCTGTTACATTCACCATTGTCCAAAATATCATTGAGATTTAATCAAAGTTCGTATTTAAGAAATCTTCTGAGAGCGTCTTATTGGATTAAATGTTCAAGCTGGATGATAGGTGAACCCAGCATCTTGAATTGACCACGAGGCAGAACAAAATATTAAAATTTTGTTCTGTAATGTGGAGGTTTGAGCGTATTTTTCAAGGCTTTTCATTTGGTCGTCCTCTTCATGTTGTTCCAGCCTTGAGGAATTCCTTTGACGAAAGTTGAATTTTGGTACCCTAGTATTCCGAGGTAATTCATGTAGTTGAAGTAGATTTCGTAATTGCACCCCAAGCATGCTTTACCAACTCAAATATCTGAACATCATGAATCCATTATCGATTAATATAGAAATTCAAATAGCAGCATTAAACGTTTTATAAAAAGTCATTTACATTCCTCGGACACTGTACCAGATATAAGATAGGTCAATTGCTAAAATTAGTACAAGGGAAAAGTAGCGTATGATGAACAGGGACTTTACCAAAATGGTGCAAGCAGGAAACCGTCAGCGAAAAAGATGAGTGTGACAGTTGGAATACATCGCGCACCTGATTCAATAAAGGCGATCGCTGCTACCACGATGAGCCCCTCCAGTTTTATTCTGAAACAATTTAAATTGAGAGAACCCGAATTCTCCAATATTGCTGAATTACCCCCAAGGTTGGGAATAGGGTTAATGAGTTTCTTGAGGACATCTGTTATTATAGCCTGACTTCATTTTAATAATATTGGTGATGATTGGCCAAGTTCAAAGGTTGGATGGCTTCACTTATGCTAAGGAATTTTCTCTTCTATTGAGGCTTGAGGTCCATTATCCAAGTTCCCAACCCTAAATCTGATCTTGATAATAACGAATAATTCTTGAATCCTTTCCAAAATTATCACACACCAACTTGCGTCTCATAATCGTCTTGCCACAAAATTGATCAAAAAATTCCTTGTTGCTCGTTCTCCAGTTTATTGCACATTAATTCCTCATTCTCTTCCCCTAATGTATCGCCAAAAGTCTCAATTTCCAATACCACTCCACTCATTCATCTCCCAACCTTCCATAATTTGAAATAGTTACTCTCTATAAAATTTTCTATTTATAAATATAAACACACATGCAGAATCGCATTTGTCCCTGCCCTTGTTGCTGATTTTCGCTAGTAGTGGCTGTATTTTATCTGATTAAGAGGATTATTCCAAGCTCTTGAGTAATCCCTCCAGGCTAAACCGTGGGTCATTCGGATCGGTTATTACTATGGAGAAAAAGATATGTAGTTTAATTAGCTTTCTCGGCTCTTGAATGATTCGAGATAAAATCTTGAGTTAACATTGACATCTCCCCGCTATGTTCCCTTCCCAATGATTGTCAGGAATGGATTTAACTTTAGCCAAGAACACTGTACTTTTAGAAAAAGAATTCTGGATTTGATAACTCTAATCAAAGCCAATTTATTTGTTGAAAGTTCTATCTAAAGTAATCCATCTTGTTCCAAGATTTATAAGTGATAGTCAAAGATCCAATGCCATGAACATTAGTTCTCGCTCCTCGTGTAACACATACATGAGGATCATCATCAAATATACCAATCCCAATCACCTTTTTTCGAACAATTCTCCAGGAAATCAAAAGACAATTTCCAAATAAAAAGAAAACATTAATTACCACCACTCGTGTTCTCAGCAGCTAGCTTAGCGGCATAAGCAGCTTTCGCTTTAGCGATTAGTTCCTCCTTACGGTGATACTTTTCTAGAGCTTTTCGCTTGGCTTCCGCGTGTACTAGGGACCGGCTGTGAAACCAGCCGTAAAAAATTCCCACGCCTAATGCCGTCCAGCGAGCAAGCTAGAAATTCGAAGATTAATATAATTTCTCAAACTGTCTTTGGGCTTTTATAGCAGCTTTAAACCTTTTCATAAGTTACTGATTTAACTAGTGCTTATTTTTTAGGTAGCTAGTTCAAAAAACAATGGCACAAGCAAAAGAAAAATACCTTTAGGTCCGGAGAAACCATTGTATGAAATTTATTAACTTGCAAGTTGTAGAGAGCGAAACAAAATTTTAATACATTTTCATATAACTTCCCAACGAAAAGTTGCAATCACATGATATGGAGATCGTGTCACGCCCTGCGCGCCATTGACATCTCTATCTAGTACTAATTTACAATCCTGGCACCATGAAAAAAAACAGGTTTAAAAATATTGAAACGTTAAATATTTAATTATATTCAAATTAATTCAAATATATAATATATGTTTTAAACTTAATCATTAATTGACCAATTATTTTGTTTAATTAATAAGTCAATATTCAAGCATAATGATTAAATATGTGATGTTTCTAATTGAACATAAATCAACAAATATTAAATGATGTTTTTTTTTTACATTTTGAAAATATTTCAAAAAATAACTTGTTATAATTCTTTCAAAAAAATATTAATATTTTTAAAGGAATCAACATTTTTTGTATTAATATATTTTATAAGTTTAAGTTAAAACTAATTTTTTTTTGGTAAAACTAATTTTTTTTAATATAATTTTATTAAAAAACATTTTTGCATATATTAAAATTATTGTCTTTATAATTAGATATCTTAATAAAATTATAATAATAAAAATAATTTTAAATTTGTAAATTTTTAAAAATATATTAATATTATAATAATAACATTAATACTTTATTTTAATATTTTTTTAATAAAAATTGTATTTTACTTATTGTTGTAAATTAATATATATTTTAACTAATTTGTTTAAATTTGTTTTTTATATCAATAATTAAAAAAAATTGTTATAAATAAATTGAGAAATAATTAACAATCTTAAATACAAATTATAATAAATTGAATAAATATTTTTTAAATTGTAAAAATAAATTAATGTTAAATTTGTTTTTTAAATTATTTATTTTACTAATTTATTTTATTATAAACATAAATGATATAAAAATTTATTTTTATATAATATTAATAATTATTATATATATATATAATTTGGAAAACTTTTTGTTTCTTTAATTTTATGACCATGACCAAAGCAAAGAATAAAAAAGCTACACCTAATATCTTTCCTGAGATATCTAATAAAATTTCAACCAGAGGAGCTTTCTCTGTTATAGAAGCAACTAAACAAAACGTTTTAAAAGCCTTTCCTTGACCCAGTAATTGTGAAAAGCTGCCTTTGGTAGCTGCTGAAGCAACTTTTTCATCTTTGGCTGGTTTTTCACCAGTCAAAATTCCCTCAAAGAAACACACTTGGATTAGTTTCAGTGTTGCCTCTATTTTAACTAAGAGCCCAAAAGTGTTTAACAATAGACCAGTTAACAAGCTGGTCTTCTCTTCTCTTGTTTTAACACCTGGTGCTACTAGCACCACCTTTTCAAAAAAAATGGTCAAAAAGACCAAAAGTTCAGAAAAGTAGGAGCAGTTGCTTGCCTTTGCTATTGTTACACCAAATCCCTTTGTGGTTTCCAATAAGATCTTAAGTGAGATTTCTATAGTATCATCCAACACATTATCCAAGATGAGCCAAGATTAACTACTGGCTATGTTGTTAAATATGATGTCTTCTGACAGATTATTGCCAGTTTTAGAAACAAAACAATCATTTCCTATTGGGTCATCTGTTTTTAAGAACTGGGCTGATCAGATGAAAACTGAATTATCTTTTCCTCTGGTTTTTGGTGCTGCTGCTGATAGTGCTTGGGAAACTATTACTAATTATCAAAGGTTTACTGAGTAAGTGGCCTCCACTCTGATGCCTGATGCTATTTTTAAGATCAAATTGGCTTATATTAAGACTGTTTTTCAGTCTGTACATGGTTTTTTGGATGCGAAATTAGTGTCAAAAGACAATGTGAAACTGTTTTGTATAAAGTTTGCTTCTCAAGTATCTTTGGAAGCTGCATTTTTGGTTGAGCTTACAAGCTCTGTATGTTTGACCACTCTTAAAATTACCAAGTCCTTGGTAGTTTCTGAGTCTGGTTTTTCTTTTGCTGCTGTTGTACTGCATGATATGCCTTTGGGTGTGTTTGCTGCTGACATTAAGACAGCTCTCAGTGTTTTTGGTGTGGTTACTTGTGTTGTGCTGAAGCCTGCCAGTGTTACTCATAAAATATAGGAAGTATATTAGCATATAAATTAGCCAATCATAAGTAAACGTAGTAAATGTGGAATTCCAGAATTCCTTTTAGAGGAATTGCAGAATTTTTATAGAAGGAATCGTAGAATTTCAGAATTTCAGAATTCCTCTCAAAGGAATTGCAGAATTCCAGAAATTCCAGGATTCCTGACATAAAAAATTGAGAAATTGAGGAATCTCAAATATATATATATAGCAGTAATATCAGAAGTTAAAAAATTAGTCAATAGAACTCAGAGTCAATTGATTTGCAGAGTCAATTAGACTCATAAAATCAATTAGACTTGCAAATCATAATTATTAAAATTACAAAAAAAAAACCCCTTTTTAGTTAAGACTTTTCAGTTTAGATTTGATTTAAGCAATCTTTTACATCACAAATAAATAATTATTTACTATCTCAATTCATTCTCCACTATCAACATTTCATGTTGATAGTAATTGATACTTAATCACACTAGAACAATAGCTCTTGATTATGACTATTGACGGAATACTAACTTGTAATTGCTTTTATTTATTTCTATATCTTCTTTTATTTTCTTTTATTTTCTTTTGTTATTTCTTCGGTTTTACTAAAATTGATTAAGAATTAAGTGCTAAGATACAGACATTATAGGAATTGGTAAAAGACCTGTGAAACAAGGGTAGAACACTCATAGATTTAAGGATAGCTTACCAGAAGGATTACTGGCCACCATACTGAGAAAAAATTTGATGAAACTGCAGTTTTGGGAAGCTACAGATAAAACAATTAATTATATCTCTGTTCATTATACAAAAAATTCCACAACAAAACCTTCAGAAAAACCCATCTTCAGAAATTACCAACATTATTATATCAATCAAGTACCAAGTTACAGGTTTATTATTTGATTTGAGACTCCAAATAATCACTTGTAACACTGGTATTTGGTAGTATGTTGTGGTCTATTTTAAGAATTTGGCTGCTGCCACATTTGCTCTCAATCACTGGTCAGTTTTGGTAAACAAAGATAGTGTTCGGATTTTTCTCTTTGTGAATTAACAAGAAACAATTGTGTTTTGTGATAGGTTTAAGACCAAGTTGGTTAATCTTTCTCCTGACTGTACTGCCTTTGAAATCAGTAATATGATTTCTCAAGTTGGTGGTCAGTCTTGTTTTATTTCTCAGTCTCCTAATTCTAGTCATCATTTTCATTTTGCTCTGGTTATGTTTGGTTCTCAAGCTGATTTGGACCTTGCTGTTGTTAAAACTGGTACACTGAGAAAGTGCTGTATCTGGTAAGAAACTCCTGGTTGTTGGCATTGTTTTTGGTGTCAAAAAATAAGCCACTTGGCCATGTACTATAAGGTTGCTCCACTTCTCTCTTCTAAAACTTCTAAGATGTTTAAACCACATTCTGTTGGTTTTTTGTCTTATGCAAAGGCATCTGTTCCCTCTGTTCTTTCTGAATTTCTTTTTTTGGTGGCTTTTGCTCCTTCTGTTGCTGTTGAAGATTCTTTGGTGTTTTCTCAGCTGGCATCTCTGGAATCTGATTTGGCCAAGCTTTTTGTTTTGGTTGAATCTATTGTTAAGCTTGTTGGCTCTATGGTTAAAGTTTTTGAACAATTTGTTAATGGTAATCTGGTTTCAAGTTCAGCTCTTGGCCTTAGAGTCAACAAGGTTTTGGTTTACATGAATACTTTTAGCAAAGCTGTTGGTAAGTTGGAGTGAGAAGTAGTCGCTTTGAAAACAAAATATGGTTTTGAGAACATTAATATGTCTGGCCTTCATGTTAGTTTGTCATCTTTTGATAATAATATGTTTTTTAATTTGATGTCTTTTTGGAAACATGAACCTGCTGCTATAAAGGCTGATGCCTTTAAGACAGCTGAGTGGTTGGTTGGATTAGTTAATAATAGTACTATATTATTTGAGATTATTCAAAGAATATTTTCTTTGAATAAGTTTTTTTTTGATACATTAATATAGTATAGTCTAAACTGGCTTAAGTAGCTAATTACATGTAATAAGTGTGTAAATTATATTTAGCCCTAAATTTTTTAGTTTGATCCTAATTTCTAAATAATGGTTGGGCCATACTCATTAAACTCATAATAAAAAAAAATATATATAATTTGATTAAAAATTAAAATATTAATAATAAGTTCTTTAAATAAATTTATTTAATACAATTTATTTATTGATTTATTAATTGTATTTTATTTTAATATTTAAAATAAACTTAAAAAATACTATTAATAATTAAATTTTGGTTATTGTTTTATGTTTAAAAATTTTTTTAAGTCTTAATTAAATCTAAATATATAAAATTAAGAATTTTAATTATTTTTAATTATTTTGCAATGTTTAATTAAAAGTAAAAAACATTGAAACAAAAAAATATTTAAGTATATCTTATTTAATTTTTGATAATATATAATTAATTATTAATTAATCACAAAAACTTATTGTTTAACAATAATTAAAAAAAATTTTACAATTATTTAATTAATAATTTTTCTCTTGTTGATCCTCTGGCCATGATGAGAATGAAGAATAATTTTGAAGTTTTAGCTTTTTTTTTTTTTTCTCCCTATTACTTTAGTTATTTCTTCAAACATACTTAATTTTGTCATGATGGAACTGGTGAATGTGGTTGCTGGTGTTTCTGGCTCTAGTTTGACTGGTTTAGAGACCTGTCTGAGTGTCAAGAAAAAATGTGTAGACAACATTTACTTTCATGGTGCATCTTACAAAAAGCCTAAGAAGTCTGTTGTTAGTGGTATTGTTGACACATCTGCTGGTCTATTAAACTTGGTGAATATTGGTGGCAACAATGGCAAATCTGTGGTGTTCTGAGGAAGTGAAGTGGGCAGCATTAAAAGTAGTATTAGTGGTCTTTCTGATTTGGAGAATATGAAGAATGTGGTTGCAGAAAAAACAAATTATGCAGATTTAGATAATTCTGTTGGTGATGAGAACATGAGCAATACTACTTTAAAAAAAACTCGGACTTAAACTTATGTGTTAGGCCATCTACTGAAAGCTCCTTTATTTGACAATATAAGTAACAATGACAATGTTTTAGAGCTTCTTTCTCTTAAGTTTAAGGGTTCTAATTAGCTGCCATATGTCAAGTTATGTGGTCTGGATAAGAGAAGCTTCGAGTCAATAAAATCATTTATATTAGATATTGAGCTTTTGGCTATTTCAGGAAAATTTGTTAGTGACAAATTGATTTTTATAAAAAAAATTTTTTATTGAATTGATGGTTTTGGAAGAGTCTCTGCTCTTTCAAAATTCCCAGAGATTATCAGATCATCATTGACTTCAGAATTGAGCTTGAATAAGACTAGAAAAATGGCAATCTGTGAAAAAATTTTGGTAAACAATAATGTTAGAAAGCCGAGCAGTCATTCAAATCAGAAAATAATTGTCAAGGAGATTTCTGTTGATCTTCTCAAATTGGCTATTGTGGCGGTGTTTTCCAAATTTGGTGAAATTGTTTTAGTTAAGTTATAGTTAGTAGGTCTTTGGCAGAAGGCCTTGATTGAGTTTAGGTCTGCTGAGGTTGCCAATTTGGTTGCTTCTATGTGGTCTGTTTTGGTAAAAAAGAATTCTGTATGTATGACTTTAGCTATTAACAATAAAGTATTATGGATTTTAAGGGACATGTACTGTGCTTTGTTGTATACTCTTCCAGTTAGCACAACTGTATATGATTTGTCTGAGTTGTTGGCATCTTATGATAAGAAAACATGTTTCATTGGTTACAATCTAAATTCATATGTGTAAGATAGGTGTGTTATTGTTTGTTTTAAGGACAAAGTGTCTAAATTGGCTACTATTGGTTCAGTTCCAGTATTTAAGGGCATAAGTTTACAGTGGGCTGGTCTTTCTCTGACCTTTTATATTTGATGCAAACAGTTTGGTCATATTACTGTTAATTGTTTGGTGGGTGAGAATTTTGTTGGTCATAAAAAGTGAGTGATATCTGCTCAGGATCAGATTTGTCTGGCTAGTATTTATAAAAAAAAACAGGCTCCTATTGCCCATTCAGTTTTTTTTGGTGGTAAAACGTGGGCTTAAGTTGCTAGTGACTTTTTTTTGTGTGTGACTTCTTTGGTTGCTTCTGGTTTTAGGATGCTTTTTGATAGGGAATCTTCTCCAATGGATTCTTTGCCTCCTGTTTTTGCTGGTTTGAGTGATTGTTTAGCATCTTTGGAATGCTTTTTGGAACTTTTGGCAGACCAGGTCTCTGATATAGTGAAGAAATTGAGTTTTGTTGAAATAATACCTTTGGCACATCCCTCTTGAGAGTTTTCTGTGGATACTTTTGTGGTGGCTAATAAAAGTCTGAACTTAGATATGGCATTGAATGGTGCATTGTTGCCTTCTGTTCTTTTTTTTTTGGTTGTAAATAATTTTGTCACTGGTTTTAGCTTGAATAGCTTGAAAGTACTAACCACTAAGGTGAGTGGTTTGGAATCAAAAATAGTGGCTTTGGAGGTGTTAGTTAGGTCTGTTTTGGATAGATTGGATTGTTTGTGCTCTGGCCTGGGTTTGCTGGCTCTCTTTATCTCTTTTTCTCAATAAGTGACCTAGTATAGAAGTTTGCTATGTGTAATGTTTGAAATATTAATGTCTCTGCCAAGCAGGAAGATGTTGTTTAATGGCATAAAAATTCTGAGAATGTGGTTTCAATTGTTATGGAGACAAAGTTAAGATCTAGCATTAAGTTGTGGATCAAGAATAAGTTTGAAGGAGTGTGAGTTTTTACTTTTGGTCTGGATGTGTGTTTTGCTGGCACTGGTGTTGCTATTATCATGAACAATTTCTTGGCTTGTCATGTAGCTAAAGTGGAAGAGGTTCCTGGTTGGGTTATTGTGATATGTCTTTTGTTTAAAGGCAAGCTGTTAGTTGTGATTATTGGTTTGTATGCTGGTGCTTTTTTTGCTGTTTGGTTTGGACAAGTGTTGGTGATCAACTCTATTATTGTAAAGGTTGTTAACTCCAGCACTTTTGTGGTTTTGGATGAAAATTTCAATGAAAATAGACTGGGTAAGAGTGCAAGTTTTAAGTTTGGTCAATTCCTTTAATGGACATTCATTGGCAAAGGTCTCTACTTGGGGTAATTTATGGAGTGCTGAGAAGACTTTGAATTATATCTTTGTCAGTGAGAACTTGTTGTCAGCAGTTGCTGGTCATGGTGTTGGCTCTGTTTCTGCATTTTTTGACACTAATCACAAGGCTGTTATGATGTCAATTGAATTGGGTGGGCTCCTAGATGTTTGTTTGAATAGCTTGTGTAAGCAGGCTAATAAGAATCATTGAAAGTTTAAAATCAAAGATGCTGATAATGCCAAATGGTTATGCTTTAAAGAGTGCTCTTCTGCCAAATTTTCGGCTGTGGCCTTGAAGTTTTCAAGTATTCAGGCTTGTGTTAATATACATGATATGTGAGTGCTATTAGAGAGGTTAATGGTTAAGTTAGCAGATGAAATATTTTTAAGACATTGGTTTAGCAAATTTCAGTGTTTTAAAAACAAGCTTTTTTCTAAGTTTTTTGGATTGGAGCTATTAGTTGCCAAATTGGTCAAGAAGTTGGGTCTGGGTAATAAGTGGAAAGTTAATTGGCTCATCAATATATGGTCTAAGTTGAATGATAATAAAGCTATTGTAATTGCCAATATAATTTGGGATGGATTGGAAGCTTCAAATGTTCTTAGGCAGTTATTATTGTTTCACAAGGAATACAAAAAGTCCAAGATGTATAAATCAAAGATGACTGAAGAACTTTCTATTCAGGCAGTCATTAAGAAGTGTATGGAAAAGTTTTGTTCTAACAAAAGTAGTATAATTAGGAGTGTTTTAGATTATCTTTTTTACAAAGTAGTTTTTGATCATTTGGTTGTAGATGGTGTTACAGGTGATTATTTCTGTTGTTGAATTGAATAACAACCCATAACTTGGTGCTCAAAAGCTACTTTCGTGGATGATGTGCGGAAGGTAGGGTATCTGAAGGTTTTGGTTAATCTGAAGGTTTTGTTGTGAAGTTTTTTGTATAATGGACAGAGATTCAATAAGGTTGATAGTGGTTGTATCTTCAAGTGGTTTTCCCAATTTTTTTCTCAGCGTGGTGGCCAAATTTAGTCTGGCAGTCATGCTCTTCTGGTAAGCTATCCAATAATATATATAAAATCCTACCCTTATTTCTGGGTCTTTTACCAGGCTATTCTTGATGTTAATAACTCAGTGCTTAATCTTTTAATCAATTAGTATACAACAACAAAATCAAAATAAAATAAAGAAAAAAATTAAAAAAAAATAAAGAAAGCAAAGAAATAAGCCAAGGCAATTTGCAGATTAGTATCTCATTAATAGCTGTGATCAAAAGCTATTGTTCCAGCGTGGTTAAGTATCAATTACTATCAACATGAAGGGTTGATAGTGGGGAGTGGATTGAGATATGAAATAATTATTTATTTGATGATTGCATTTTTAGGCTAAGGATTTTTGTGGTATTGATTCTGTCTTTTCTGCTTCTAATACTACTGCTATATATACATAATTGAGATTCTTCAATTCCTCGATTCTTCACAATAGGAATCCTGGAATTTCTGGAATCCTGCAATTCCTTTGAGAGAAATCCTGGAATTCTGGAATCCTGCAATTCCTCGTTGGGAATCCTGAAATTCCTGGAATCCTGCAATTCCTGAAAGGAATCCTGGAATTCTACATTTACTACACTTGCTTCTGATTGGCTAATAATTATGCTAATATATTTCTTATATTTCTATGAGTAACATTATTCCCTTCTTTTAATATTGAGCTCCATCGAAATCTAACTCATGTAATTTCCTCTCTTGAAGTATTTCCTGGATTTCATTTTTGAGAATTACTTGTGTTATTTGGGTCTGTACTTCTTCAAATTGAGCATTGGTGATTTTTCCCAATTGATTACTGATAACCCTATCCATTGCTTTATTGAGCAATATTTCTGGTTTATCTTGAAATGCTGTGTGTATTCGGTATATAGCTCAGGCTTGTGTGGATAAGTTGTTCTTTCCCACAAAATATTCTAATTGTTGTAGTATTCTTTTGTCGAATAATTGCTTTGTTTTATCCGTATATAGATTCTGAATATTTACGTATTGTTCCAAGTAAAAATAACAATAGTTTCGTGGAAATTGTTGTATCTACCAATTCCAAGTTTCTTTAGTCAACTCTTGATATAGTGACTCTTTTGTCGATTTTTTTATTGTTAATTTTACTTTCGCCATAATTTTGTCCACAGTATTTTCAGTTTTCTTCTGTATTCTGAGTTGAAATATCTTTCTAGTATCTTGATATCAAATGGTTTGTTGATTGATTGTAATCTCCATTTCCTGGTGTTGGATTAATTGAAAGAGTTGTTGTGCTAGTGAGTGAATGTTGTCTGTAACTTCCATTTTTCTGATATTTCCTGTCACATTTACCATGTCTTTATATATTCTTTTGATAGATCAATTTAATGTGTTGTTGTCGATAATAATAATTGGTTCCAGATCTCATGGAATCTTATCTGGTTGGACTAGTATTCTCTGTACTCCTAATTGTGGAATATTGCTGGTAGATAATAGTGTGATGTTGTGATATGGTTTCAGTCAATCTCCATGTGCTGCTTTGATTAAAATTTTGTTATCCAATCTTAATTTGTAAGCTCTATTTCCTAGAATTTCTTCTATGTGAAATGGTTTGTCCCATTTGGGGTCAAATTTTCCACTCCATTGTTTTTCTGCTTTGGTACGATGTAGTAATACTTTGTTTCCGATCTTGAATTCAACTGGTTTGTCTGGTAGTTGACTATCATGTCTTTCTTTCTGTGTTTCTTGTAACTTTTGGATATTATTAGCTGCTCTTCTTTATTTGTTTTCCAACGTTTCTATTAGGTCATATGTTCTTTTCAGCAATGTTTTTTGAAAGTTTTCCTCTGTTATTGGTTTAGCTGGATATGTATTAATTTCTCTTTCTACTGGTAACGTTGCTATTCTTCCATATACTAATTTAAATGGTGTTGCTTGTGTAGTATCCTGTTTCATTGTCCAATAAGCAAATAGTACTAATAGTATAAACAAATCCCAATTGTTCTGGTTTTCTTGGCTGAGCTTGGCTATTGCTTTACACAATATTCTGTTGAATCTTTCTACTAATCCGTTGGTTTATGGATGGTATGGTGATGATAATGGTCTCTTGATTCCAAATCTTTGGCTCAATTCTGTTAATGTTCTGTTCACAAAATGAGTTCCTTGGTCTGATAATAATTCTTTTGGACATCCATGTCGACAAATCAAATCCTGATAAACAAATTCGGCAACGGATTCTGCATCCGCTCTTTGAATTGCTTTTGCCTCTGGCCATTTAGTGAGATAGTCCATAGCTACTGCTATGTATCTGTTTTCTCTGCTGGTGATTGTTAATGGTCCAACTAAATCAATTCCTATATGGTCAAATAGTTGTCCCACTTTGATTGGTCTTAATGGTTCACTGGATCTTGTTCCTCTTTTTTGCTGACAAGCATCACAATTTTGAACATATTGAATGATGTCTGGGTACATTAATGGCCAATAGTATCTTTTTCTAGTTCTTTCCATGATTGCTTTTTTGTGAAAATGTCCTGCTGTTGGATTTGAGTACATGTTGAATAATATTGTTTCTTTTTCTGGCTCCGTAATTACTCTGGTTGGTTGATCTGGATCCCTTCTATTTTTCCGATAAAGTATATTTTGGTGAGTGATAAAATATTTTGATTGTTGTTTGATACTCCTTTATTCCATATGAGATAAATTCTTCTTGAACTGTTAAGTGTTTAGATAATGTTGCAATTGTTGATATTTTTGTATGTTTATTTTTTGTTGTATTTTTCCGTTGGTATTGTTCTGGTTTTATTATATTTTTGGGTTAAAATGTTCTTAGATTTGTCTTATTTGCGATAAACCATCAGCATTTCCATTGTCTTTTCCCTTTTTGTAATGTATAGTATAATTGTATGGTGCGAGTGCCATTTTCTATCTTGACTGTCTTCTATCTCCAAATTCTTGTTTTTGGAGTGATGTTAATCCCTTGTGGTCTGTGTATACTTCAAACTTCTGGCTCAAGTATTCTTTCCATTTCATGATGGCCCAGTATATTGCTAAGTGTTCTTGTTCCGGTGTTCCATAGTTCTTTTTGGCTGGTGTTAAACCTCTGCTGGCATATGCTATTGGATGTTCTCTGCCATCCAGTCCTTTCTGAGATAATACTGCTCCCAATGCTTGGCCAGATACATTGGTGGTGATGATGAATGGTTTGCTGTAATCTGGATAGATCAGCACTGGAGCTTGGATGAGCTTTTTTCTCAAAATATCAAAAGCTTCTTGTTGACTTTCTGTCCATTCATATTTCACATTTTTGTTTTGCAGTTGATTGAGTGGCTGTGCTATCTTGGAAAAGTTCTTGATAAAACAACAATAGTAACTGGCAAATCCCAAGAATGATTTCAGTTCTGTTATATTGGTCGGCACTGAAAAGTTCTTTACTATCTCTATTTTCTTTGGATCCATTTTGATGCCATCTTTGCTAACTATGTGTCCCAAAAATTTGAGTTCTGTCTTGCCAAAGAAGCACTTTGTCACATTTAACTTTAGTTCTGCTCTTCTTAGTCTTTCGAACACTTATTGAAGATGATGAAGATGATCATTAAATGTCTTTAAGAATACATTGGTGTCGTCTAAGTATACAACTACTGATTTCTACAATAAGTCATTATAAACAATTTCCATTAACCATTGGAAAGTTGCTGGGGCATTGGTTAAGCCGAATGACATCACTTCAAATTCGAAATTTCCTTCTCTAGTAGTAAATGTCATCTTCTCTTTGTTAGCTGAATTCATGGCTACTTGCCAGTAACCACTCTCCAAATTTAATGTAGAGAACCATTTGTTCCCACCAAAAGCATCGAATAGTTCCTGTATTCGTGGAGTTGGATAACTGTCTCCACGAGTTATACCATTGAGTTTCCTGTAGTCTACACAAAACCAGATTTTTCCATTTTTTTTTTGGACAAGTACCACTGGTGACGACCATAGACTTATTAATGGTTAAATTAGCCCATTGTCAAGCATTCTGTTTATTTTTTGACAAATAATCTCGTGGCTGGCTGGCGGTACTTTGTATGCTCTTTGTTTGATTGGCATTGCATCTCCAGTCTTGATCTGATGCTGGATGATGTCAGTTTGGCCAAACTCATTTTCGCTGGCAAAGATATCATTGAAATTGTTGAGTAACATTTTGAGCTGCATACATTGGAATGGATCTAAGTTTCCCATGTTCATTTGTTCCAATTGTTCTGGTTGGAACAAATAACATTTGTCTCATTCATAGATTGTTTGTGATGTGATGTCAACATATCCACAAAGTTGTGAAAAGTCTGGAATGGGGTTTGATGATTGGTCTTCTATTTCTGTGGTTAAATATCCGATGGTGGTTTCTTCTGGTATGCTGATGACATTGCCAGTATTGTTGTAGATGGGAATTTTTATGCTGCTATAGCTTTTGGCTGGTATGTGGAGATTGATCAACCCAATCTCTCCTGATTCACAAAGGGTTGCTTCTGCTTCAAAAATCTGTTCTTGCTCCTTTTCCTTTCTTTCTATTGTTAACATGTACTGGCTATATGATGGAATAGAAATAGCTTGACCAGTTGAGATAATTTTTCCTTGGCCAACAATTTTTTCCTCTGCCATGTTAACTGGTACATTTATTCTACCTGTAGATCCAAATCCCTGTATTTCTTTCGCTGTTATTCTTAATTCCTCTCTCTTTCCCATTGATACTAACTGAGCTATTCTAACCAGAGGCAGGAATATTGCCTGTGCTATTTTTTCATTGGGCTCTATTATATAGGCCTTTTCTGAGTCATTTTGTAGCATAGCAATGATATTTCCTACATATTCTGCGTCAATTATTCCTCTTTTTATATTAATCCCTCTTTTTGCTAAACTACTCCTAAATGCTAATTGAACCATTGTTGTTGCCAGAATCTCTAGTGCTATTTTCAGATCAATACAGGTGTGTAAATGCGGTTCTAATTTGATGGCATCTTTTCCTGGGTATCTCAGATCAAATCCTGCATCTGTATCATGCGCACGTTCTGGCATAATATCTTCCCCATTGTCACTATACCATTTCAACTCTTGTTCTTTGAAAAGATCTGGTAGTGCAATATATTGTTCATAGTTTAAATCGAGTTTTGAATTTGAGTCTGAATTGTTTTCATCATTATTGCCATTTTGAACGGAGCTAGAACCGTTGTTTTTGTCATCATCGTTGGAGTCTGGATCGCGATTGATCAGTGATTCTGATTCTGATGCACAGCTGCTGATTGGTTCTTCTTTTTCAGGAATTGAATAGATTATGTGTGGTAGTAGATTGTAAATGAGGTCATACTCATTACAATACTGGAAGTCACAGGGGATTAGGCAGTGTTGACATAGTCGAATGTTTAACTGTTCTAACTATTGTTTTTGTTCTTCCCTTGTGGGTGCTAATTCTTGGTAGTGTTTGTGAAATTGTTCAGGGTCCAGGAGATTTATGATAGGTTCTGCATCCCAGTCAAGCTCTAAAAGTTCTGGGGGGTTGTCTTTGATCGTTTTTATCTCTTCTGGCGTCACTCCTTCGATTTTTGCAAATGCTATTCGCCAAATTTCATTGTTATCATGTGAACAACTGTTCAGTTATTGTACAGCTCTTCTCCAGGCTGCTTCTATTGAAGTTTCTTTCCTTACCCAGTCACTTATTAGAATCGTGTATTGACACAACATGTCACACATTCCTCCCCATCCTGGGATGTTGTTCTACATCTCTTCATCTAGCAGAGTCTTCCCACAAGTGAGACAAGGTTGGTTATTCCATTTTTCTTGTCTCTTTGGTTGTCCGAAGTGTTTGAGTAAGCATAGACGGCAGTAGAATTTTATTGTAGTGTGGTATTCTTCATCGTCACCACAGCATGTGCTTATTGACGACAATTTCTTGCCACAATCAATGCATATAAGCTTAGATCGACAATAGATAGATTGTTGTGAAATAATGTAGGTATTATTATAAGCAGTGATGGTTTGGGTGGTCTTTTCTTCTTTCTTTTTTCCTTTATTTTCTTTGTCTTCTTCCCATTTCCAGCTTGAAGTCGGTTTACTCTCATCATTGTCGGTCCATGTCAAGTCATTGGTCTCCCAGGTAAGTTCTTCTTTTTGTTTCCCTTTTTCCTTGTTGTTGTTGTCCCAGGAGAGTATTGGCAGCAATTTGTTGTGCTTTTCGTCAGTCCATGACACTTGGTAGGCTTCTCAGGTAGGCTTCGGTTTCTTCTCGTCGAAGTCGATTAGTGGTGCCATGGTGCTGGTAGCCTTGAAGTGGCCACATGTTGCTGGTACTTGTGTGTGTTTTCCCTTTTGGCTGAGTATTAACTCTTGGGTCATCCAATCGAGCATGGCGTTGGTTTTGGACAGCCAGTCATTACCAACTAGGGCCTGGTATTGAGTGATATCTATTACTAAGACTTTGATAAGTACTATGATGCTATTAATTTCTATAGAGAAATCATCTATCTCACCAATAGGTGTTTTGGTGGTGCTGTTACGGGATGGTTTTCTTGTTATATTTAATTGCTGATATCCCGCTTTAATTGCAATCAGTCTTTCGTGAGTTCCTCAATTCTATTTGTGTGATAATGTCACTGTTACACTGAAGGCTTTCTTTTTACTGTTGCGATGTAAGTTATTCTTTAATTCTTGATTGTTGTGTGTGTTTATGTACTCCTTCTCAGAGACTGAACTGAAATCTACCCACTGTCTGGGGTCTTCTCTGAGGCTATCCTTGCAATTGCCTGATGTGTTTCTCTAATCTAGAAACACAGAATGTTAATGGTTTTTAGTGCTTTTCTAATTCTCACAATAAAGCTTTTATCAATTAGTAACAACGTGAATAATCTTGATCAAGGATTATTCTTCCAAGGGATTCAGTTGATGAATGATAGTTTCATTCAATAAATAATACAAGTAAGTTTCTTAATACTTTGGGTTGTGATAGTTCAGTTTTAAATATTCTTTTTCATTTCTTTTTGATTTTAAAGGTTTCTTGGAATATTTAATTTGAAAGTATGATTTAAAGTGGAGTTTGTTGGATAAAATTGGATCTATTGCTTGATAAGTTATGATTTTTATTACTTGATTGATTCTTTCCCAATATTAAAACTACTGTATATATACATGTTTGTAGTTCTACGAGAAAATACTTTCTTTTTGATATTTCAACCTGGTGCTTGCTGCTATCACCAGTTGGTATTGGCTGCTATTGTGAACTGGTGCTTGCCACTATCGCGAGATGGTGTTTGCTACTATGTTAATCATTACCTTTCTAAGATTATTACTGTGCTATATTATGATTGAATAGTTTGTATTATTTTTATGATTTTTTTTTCTAAATTCTTAAACTGTAACAGTGCCATCAGCAGTGATAATTCTAGTGCTGGCAGCTCAATTAACTCGGTGACCTAATTGATCCATGAGCTGTCTTGTGATTATGCTACCAGCTGATCCACTATCTAGAATGAGTTTGATGGGATAACTATCAACTCTGGCATCCGTATACATTGCTGTTATGGGTTTCTCTTTGAGGGCAGCTCTACTGAACAATGGTATTGGTGTGTTTTCTTCGAGTTTGAAAAGAAAGATGGCTGCTAGGGATTTGTTGCTAGAGATGGTTGCTGATGGAATTGTGTTGGTAGGTATGTGCTGATTAGATTTGGTGTTGTTGGATGTGGCGTCTTCTGGGATAACCAGAAGACTTAAATAATGTTGGGAATTTGGGTTTTGGATGCAACTGGTATCCAAATGCCGGGTGTGTGATCTTGATGGTGGGTTTAGCAAACTGGGGATCAGTTGGTAAACAACCATCGCCGATCTCCAGTTTTGAGTGACTCTGGATTGAGGGTTACCTGATGTCATTTAAGCTGGGTTTTGGGTTGGTGTTTGAATTGGTTGGGGTTGATAGATGATTTGTGGCTGCGGTTGATATATTACTTGTGGCTGTGGCTGATGAATCGGAGATTGATATATTGGCAGTTGATAGATTGGTTGCTGTGTCATGGGCAGATAATTATTTTGATATTGGTCTTGACTCTGATTTGGATAATGATTTGGAGTTTGGAACCGGCAATCGGGGTTTCGATATTGATTTCCTGATCATTGGTTATTTAGACGCTGGCGACAGTCAATTTGGATATGTCCTTGTTTATCACAATAATGGCAGATATGCGTTTCCAGTTGCCACTGTTGATTGGTTGATAAAGATGGACATAGTTGATTTTGGCCACAATTAGAATTTCCTTGATTATTGTGTCATTGTGGAGGCTGATAAATGATGTGATTGTCAGCTAAGTATCTTTTCAACTTCTTATTAATTGATTTACTGAACTTCTCCAATTTGGAATCCAATTCAGATGATCTGTTCATTACTAGATTAATGGCTTGGATGTGATTAGCCTCTGACTCGGTAGATTCAAAATCTTTGGCACGTGTAACTGCGTCTTGAAGGGTACCTGGATGCAATGGATGTACATGTTGCAAGATGCTGCTGCACAGGCCATGGATAAACTGATTGAGTATCTGTGGTGCTGTGAAATAGTTGGTGTCAATTGCTTGAATTTGGCATAGGTTTTGATGGAAGCGCCCCAGGTAAGTAGTGATGGCTTTAGTTTCTCCTTGTTTTATGGTGGTGAATGCATTAACTAGGTGATTGATGCTGTTATTGTTGCTGAAGTATTGTAGAAATTCCGCTTTGAAGGCATTGAAATTTTGTGGTTTATTAATCAAGCTCTGATACCATGAATTGGCAGTATCCTTGAGAAAGTAGGGAATAGCTTGTATTGCTTGGGCGTCATTCCATCCATTGGCTGTGATGGCCTTTTCTACATCATTCAGCCATATTTGAGTGTCATCCTCTTCGCCCGTAAAGTTGTCAAGTTTTGTGATTGGTGTGTAGGCTATTGGATCTAAGTTAGGTGGTTGTGGTGGCTGTTGAAGCAGTTGTTGTTGTCCTGGCTGTTGGGGTGGTAGCTGAAGTAGCTGCTGTATGGGTTCGGCTATGGGATTAATCGGTGGTTAATTGATGATGATTACCGGACGTAAGTTTTGCTGATTAATTAATTCAGGTTTTTGATTTCTTTGATTTGGCGGCATTCGAATATTCGGAGTTTTGATTTCCGGATTTTCTAACTGTTGCTAAGTTTGAAGGTTCGGGGTTTCAACTTCCAAGTTTTCAGTGATTGGGTGCTGGTAAGTGAATTCTTGATTCTTTGATTTTTCTTCCTCTTTTTCTGATTCCACTGCTTCCCACAAATCAGAGATTCTGAAATCTGGTGGAGGCGGTGGTGATCAAAGTCCTGATGGGGTTGATAATCGCGAATTAAATCCCTCAAAGTATTTGCCATATGGTCCTAACAATTCTGTTTTCCTTTGTCTACTTTAGAATGGGAATCGTCCAAATGCTGATGTTGTAGTTGATGGGAACACATCTGTTGATGATATGTTGATGGCACTTTTAGGTGTATAGTGGTAGGATGGGTTGCTTAGGGATTCAACTCTGGTTTTCTTTCAAGCAGGTGGCTGTATTTTTCTGGGTGTTACTGCTGGTGTTTGTAATTTTTCCTTGTCTTTACTAGTGTATGTAATTAGATATCTTTGTTGAGTGTGGTGTTCAATTTCTTTGTTGATCTCAGTGATGATGGATGCAAAATTATAATTTGTTGGTAGGTTGGTGTTTTGAATTAATTCCTTATAGAAAGTTTTTTTTGCTGATTTAGTATTCACTGGTGTTCCTAATAAAGAGGAAATCTTTTCATTGACATAGAAATTGAAAGCTAATTTGGCGGATATATGATTGTGGTTTAATCCCAAGTATTGACAATAGTGTTGAAATAAGGATTTTGCGAATCCTAAATGGTTTGCTCCTATAATTTCTGATTCTGCCACTTTTGGTTTGGTGTTGTCGGTGCTGGTTCTTTGTAGAATTATACCTCACAGGGAGCACCAAATGTTACAGGTGATTATTTTTGTTGTTGAATTGAATAACAACCCGTAACTTGGTGCTCAAAAGCTACTTTTGTGGATGATGTGCAGAAGGTAAGGTATCTGAAGATTTTGGTTGATCTGAAGGTTTTGTTGTGGAGTTCTTTGTATAATAGACAGAGATTCAATAAGGTTGATAGTGGTTGTATCCTCAAGTGGTTTTCCCAATTTCTTTCTCAGCATGGTGGCCAGATTTAGTCTGGCAGTCGTGCCCTTCTGGTAAGCTATCCAATAATATATATAAAATCCTACTCTTATTTCTGGGTCTTTTACCAGGTTATCCTTGACATCAATAACTCAGTGCTTAATCTTTTAATCAATTAGTATACAACAACAAAATCAAAATAAAATAAAAAAAAGAATTAAAAGAAAATAAAAAAAGCAAAGAAATAAGCCAAGGCGATTTGCAGATTAGTATCCCATCAATAGCCATGATCAAGAGCTATTGTTCCAGCATGGTTAAGTATTAATTACTATCAACATGAAGGGTTAATAGTGGGGAGTGGATTGAGATATGAAATAATTATTTATTTGATGATTGTGTTTCTAGGCTAAGGATTTTTGTGGTATTGATTCTGTCTTTTCTGCTTCTAACACTACTGCTATATATACATAATTGAGATTCTTCAATTCCTCGATTCTTCACGATAGGAATTCTGGAATTCCTGGAATTCTACAATTCCTTTGAGAGGAATCCTGGAATTTTGAAATCCTGCAATTCCTCATTGGAAATCCTGAAATTCCTGGAATCCTGCAATTCCTGAGAGGAATCCTGGAATTTCACATTTACTATACTTGCTTCTGATTGGCTAATAATTATGCTAATATATTTCCTATATTTCTATGAATAACAATGGTGAATTGGTGTTGGAGCCAGATGAAGTTAGACTTAGTGTGAATAAGATTATGGAGGGTTGGACCCAAAAATGAGCAGTGTCTTTGGCTATATCTAATTTTTGGGCTTGCCAATATGCACTATTGGATTACATAGATAATGATGCTTTTTCAAATGTGATGAATTCTATCAGTATAAACAAATTGGCTTTAGTTGTTAAAGATCTACCTGATGGCAAATCTGCTGGATTGTTTGGTATTCTCAATGAATTATGGAAGCACTGTAGAGATAATATATTGGACTGTCTTTTGGGCTTGCTTAATGTATGTTTAGAGGAGAGTGTAGTTTCTGCTTTGTAGAAAAGGGCCTGGGTTTTGATAATTCCTAAACCATATGATTGAGATGGAGTTCTCATGAATACTTGCTCTATTGCCTTGATTAAGATGGCCAAGAAGATTCTTTCCAAGATCTTTTCAGATAGAATTTTTTTTGCTTGCAGCAAGTTTGGTGTCCTTTGTGGTAACAATTTCTCGGTGTTAAAAGATACTTCTATTCAGTCTCCTGTGTTCACTGTCAGATCAGTAGTTGAAGATGCTCTCAAGAAAAACAAAGAACTCTGGTTGGTTTTACAGGATATATATAAAGCCTATAACTCAGTTGGATGGCACTACTTAAGAGTGAGCTTGTATTATATTAAAATGTGTGACAGATTTATTGAATTTTTTGGTGATATTCATAAAGACAAAATTAATAGGGTGATGACTGATTTTGGTCTTTTAGATGGCTACAGGATGCATGATAGTCTTAATCAGGGTAAGATCTTTTTACTCCTTCTTTAAAGAATCTTTTATAATTTGCTCTTGTGTGAAATTAAGTGGCATAAACATTTGTGTAGATACCAGATCAATACTAAATTTGTGGCAAAAACTGGTAGAATCAAGAATAGTAGTGGGATGATCTTCTTTTTTGTGGCTGGTGCTTTTGTAGATAATATGATTTGGGTTGGAGATTGCCAAACCTCTATGCAATATGCTTTGAATATTGCTAGTAAGTTTTTTTTGATTAACAACATTTTCATCAATAATAAAAAAACAGTGGCCATTCCAATCAATCAGGGTGTTAGAGTTGTTTCTTTGAGTATAAGTAGTCAGCCAATTTCTATAGCCAAGAAGGAAAAGGCATACAGATATCTGGGAATTTTTTTGTCAACTAATGAGTTGTCCAAACCAAGTTTGGCCAAGGCTCATTTAGATATTCGGTTTTTTGTCAATGTGGTATTCAGGAAGACCATTACTGATAAGCAGTTCTTCTATTTAGTCTCAGCAGTCTTGCAACCTATTATGAGTTATAGAACACAGTTTAATTTTGTTTTATCTGAGGTGTGTTACAAGTGGAATGTTATGGTTAAGAAAGGCCTCAAGTCTAAGGCATGCTTGTCATGTGACTTCTCTAGTGAGGCTTTGTATTATTTCTCTCTGTATAGTTTAAAGTCTTTTAAGCAAGTGCAATCTGAAAGTAAAGTAGCTGCTGTTGTTTCCTTTTTAAATGCTCCTGGAATTCTTGGGTGTCTGTTTTTCCATTGTTTCTTGGATTTACAGGTTCTTGGGTGGGCTCTTTTAAATTTTTTGCAGTTTTCTGTTAAGTTGCTTGTTAGTCCAATAAATAATTTTTTAGTTGGTGTGGTCAAAATTTTCATGAGTTGTGAATTGTCTTTGGTAAACAATTTGCCTAGTGCTTTTTGAAGTCTTGGTGATTTTTTTATGTCAATAATTCTGGAGAATGCTTTATTCCTTGGTTGTGTTCATTCTTTAAAGTGATTTGGAATTGCCTTTGGTAATAGACTTGTTGACAAAAAGAGTGGTATAATAAAGTGAAGAACATTCTATCATTGAAAGAGACTCAGTTCTAGAGATTCTATTCCATGGTAGTTTGATGTTACATCAAAGTTTTTACATGATAAGAGCTCATTGTTATTTAATGCCATGGGTCTTGAGCAATCTTCTAACTGTAGCATTTTGGCTTTTGAGCAGTTTGCTAAGATGCACAGTAGTTTGTTTGAGATTTGGTCTGGCTCATTTGGTGTTTACACAAATGGTTTGTTAAAACTTACTGGCTCTACTAATATTGTTAGTAATGCAGCTACATATTTTTCTGCTTTGGATATGAGAATCAGTGTTGGTGTTTGTGGTCTTCTTTCTTCTACTATGGCTAAATTGCAGACTGTTGCCCTTTTTTTAAAATGCGTTCCTTCTTCCAGTTCAGTAGTTTTGCATCTAGACAGCCAAGCTGTTATTGATGCATGTGTATCTGAGGTCTCTTTTGATGTTCTAGATTTTTGTAATCAGTGCTGGATTGAGAAGATGCATATTTTCAATCTAATTCAAGATAAGGATCTTTTTGTGTATTGGGTCAAGATTAAAGATCATTCTGAAATTTCTGGCAATACAAGAGCTGACATCTTGGCCAGTGAAGTTGCTGGCTCTTCTTTTGTGTTACCAACAAGGATGTGTGAACACTTTTTGATGGCTGAGAACTTTGTTGTATCTGGCAATGCCTATTACTTTGTTAGAGATATTTTTCATTCTATTTGTCATGCTTAATAGAAGGCTGGTTCTGGCCATGATGTGGTTCTAAGTTATATGTTAAAAAATTTTGATTGATATGTCACTGCTAAGGTTTGGCATCTTGACTCACACATGCTGGCTGGGTTTACTAATTGGAAGTCTTTGGGACTTTGCATGTATATGATGAAAGCTGTGCATAGAAAACTTCCAGTAACTGTAAGGAAAAAATTATATGATAAAGATTACTCTGGTGTTTTGTGTTTACTTTGTGGTAAGATTGAATTGCTGGATCATGTTTTTATTTGTGCTTGTAATGTGTTTGTTCATGATGGAATCTTGACAGAGACTACTACTTGCTGGACTTCTTTGGTGAGTAATTGTAACTTGGCTTCCTCTGCTGTCTTGAGAGTTCTTGTCTATTGTTCATCAGATGTTGGTCTGTACTCTGCTGTGTGTAAGAGATTTGTTCTAAAGGAATAGTACATAGAGGCTATTAGGATTTTTGATGACAGAAAGAAGGCTTCCTGTGTGGTTATTGATTTTGTGAGGCATTTGGTTAAATTACACTAGTCTAAAGTGTGGTTGGTTAGGTCTAAATATAGAGCAGATATGAAAAGGGCTAGTTTGGTTAAAAATGGTGGTTTGATATTGGGCTTGTCACATGGTGTGTCTTTTTTGCTGTCAGATAGTATGGTTAAGTTGTTTGGCATTATTGAGTCTTTTGTTGTCAGTTTTGGTCATCGTAAATCATGTCTTTTTTTTTCTGGGCTTGATTGTAATATGCAAGTTATGTTAGATATATAGTATTGTCTTGTCAGATCTGAGTGGCTAGCCATATATAGTAAGTGCATAAGTTGTGTTTAGTGTGAACCACTTAGTTTGGTTCTATATACTAAATAGTGGTTGGGCTTCACTCATTAAATGCATTAATATAAAAAAAAAACAATAATTAAGTTATTTTAATAAGCAATTATATTTAATTTAATTTTAATTAAGTCTTATTTAATTACAAATTTATTATGTAAAACATTATTATATAATCTTAAAATTTTATTGTTAAACAAATATAAACTTTAAATTAAAAAATAATTAAATCAAATCATAAAGATAAACATATTTGATAAATTTAATAATATTGTGACTTTAAATCAAAAAGCCATAACTACATCTATATATATACAGTATATATATATATATGAAAATTACTAACATAAAAATCAAAATATTAAACTCCAGCCAAATTATTTTACAGATAATAATGACGATGATTTAGAGTTTAATGATGCTAGGCTTAAATCAGAACAATTAGTAAGAATTTTTGAATTAAATTTTCTAGATTTGGTAATGAATCTTTCCCTTATTTACAAAGGATGCGTCAATTGATGAGATTTATTCTTAAAATCTGAAAACTCTGAATTGACCACTAACCACGGACTTCAATCTGCTTTTTGAGTAACTTTATTTATTAATCAGATAGATTGTCAAAATACAAAATATAATTTAAAATCTTCGCAGCGAAAGCAGTATTTTTAAACTTAAGTTTTCCGCAATTCTGATTTCTTTACTTATAACCCTTTTTAATGGTAATATAAAATCATAGTATGCCCGTACATTCAAAACCTGTTCCTATTGTACAGCAGCCTCGAAATTTTCCAGAAGCTCTGTTAGCTTGGTATCTTCTGCAAATAGCTTCAAATCCTTTACGAACCAAAGCGATCACAGCTGGGGTTTTCTCAGGCTTGCAAGAATTTCTTGCCCAAAAATTGAGTGGCTCGAGAAACAAAGGGAAAGCTGCAGAAAAAAAAACTTTATTTGGCAACCCGAACAATGATAAAATTTTCAAAATGACTTTATATGGTATGTTTAACAGGGCTAACGCCCTTTAAAAACAAAACTGGACAGAAGAGTTTCTTTCCATGTCTAATTCCTTATTTCTAATAAATCATTGCCTTATACTTAGGTCTCTTGGTTAGCGGTCCTCTTAGCCACATTCTGTTTGAAGCTATAAACAAGATTTTCAAAGATCGTGCCGGCACTAAAGCTAAAATACTGCATTTTCTGACATCGGCTTTGATTGTTTTGCCAATTCAGAATGCAGGTGAATCTTGACTTTCTAAAATTCTCAATTAAAATAATCACCTTCATGTTAAATTTTTTCTCAAATATTACGTCTACCTTCAGTGTATTTGGCGGCAATGGCCAGCATAGAAGGAGAAAATACACTTTCAGGCGTACTTTCTGTCGTCTCAAAGTCATTTTGGCCCCTTATGAAAGTTTCATGGGTTGGTTTTCCACTAACATTAACATTCTCCAAGAGGTTTGTTAGGCCTGATCTTTGGGTACCTTTCTTCAATCTTGTTGGGTAAGTTTCTCAGCACATCTTTATTAATTTTTGAAGTCAGTTAAATCGTTAAAAATTAGCTAATTATTGTTTCTTTGTTTCATATATAGATTCGTTTTGGGCTTGATTGGAAATACCAATACAAAATTGATTCAGCAGAAAAAAACCAAGGAACAAGAAAGAGAAGATTAAGAAAATCAGCAACTTTTCGAATTGGAATGTGGATCATCATCAAAGTTATTACTTTAGGAAATTGGAAATAATTAAGAAAATTGTTGGAATTTTGGAAATTGTATTTTTTTGTAAGAAATTATTTTTAGTAACCTTGATTTTGACAAAAACGTTAATTAAATAATAAAAAATATTTTTAATATGGGGCATACTGCAAGTCTGTGAACATTGTTCACGATAATTACATGATTCGCACAATGGTTTTGTTTTTCTTATGGCTTGAGTAATTTGTGGATGAGTTCACTTCACCTATGCAGATTAAAAACAAGGGTAATGTAAGAGCAAAAGACAAAAAGTGAGCCGGGGTAAATAGAGGACTATCCATTCCACAGTTTCTCGATAAACCCTCTCCAATCTACCATTACGACAAGGCAATAATCTTAATGCAGTTTTTCGAGAAATAGATCGATAGGCAGTTAAGAGAATAGGAATTGGTTATTTGCAATGCTGCCTTGGAAACGATATTATAAAGCTAAAGTTGACCATTTTTATAAGTGAAAAAGGGAAGAAAAGTGGAAAGAGTGGCTACCCCAGAGATTTTGTTGTAAACCTGCATTTATTTCGGCATTCAAAGCCTCTAAAGATTTACAGGTGGGATATAGAAGGACAGTTCTAACTCTGACGCCTCTTCCTTCGTTCAGACAGTTTAAACCTTGATGAGCAATTACGTTTAACACCAGATCAAATTTAACCATTCCCAACAAATTTGTGCTCTTACTCTTTTTATTCGTGCAATTACTTGGGGTGCCAAATTCCTGCAGGCAAATACTCACTTGTACTTTTCCTGATTCAAATTGTTCTCTTTCTGCTCTTGCTTTCATTGTCTTAACCCACGAAACAGTATTATTTATAATGTTCTGTTCAAGGAAAGAATATAAATAAATGTTATTCCAAATGAATAAACCAAAAAAATATGAAATGTATTAACTTTAATTTGCAACATTGCACGTGCAACATCAATAAGGCCCCCAAGTTCGTCATAAGTAGTGGGTATTTTGAATTCAGCGACATGTAGAAGCCAGCACCAACATAAACAACCAGAATTATGTGAATAAAAAAAGAAGAAACAAATCCAGGCATTATTAGCTTGGAAAATGGATTGATGCGAAAACACGAGAGGGCCATGGCGAACAAATAGTTCAACACCCAGCTGACAAGTAGTCCCTATGATGTGTCACAGGAGGCCGAAGAGAAGGACAGACAAGTAGTCAATTAGCCAAGGACAAGTAGTTTCCTTGCTCAGTCCGACATCTTCGTAATGCCTCTTCAAATTTGCAGCAACCAAAAGAAACAAGTAGTATTCTCAGGCCACATACAAATTCTATCTCAGCGTATTATAAAAATCTACTTACCTTTAGATTCCCTAACCTTCTGCATCATTTTCTCCAAATTTAATTTAGTCTTGTTAAGATTTTTGAGACTTTTCTTAATATGATTTAAAAACTTTTTTTCTGTCGCACACCAGCAACAAAAATCATTGAAGTTCCACAAAACTGATGGAGTTTGTTCTAAATAATCTTTCCCCAGTGTCCTTCACGTAATGAAATTGCATCTGTTTTGTTGTAAAGATAAGGAGCAGTGGGAAAGAGTAGAAATAGTGATTTCAGCACATGTGTAAATAATCAGAATAGAAACGCGTAATGGACAACTCAATACAGTTATTTAAAAAATTTTTTTACGCGTTCCTTAATACAGTACATATTTTTTGCCAGGGTATACAAAGAAAATCCTAATAATAAATATATAAATTAAGAAAATTGAAAAACGTATACTATTGGAAATTGTAAATTTCCAACCAATTTTTTATTAGCTTGGTAATATTTAACTTTTTTAATAAAAATTGAATAAAGAATTATGGCAATATCTTATTATATAATAATAAATATATATAAAAAATAAATTTAATATTACAATAATATTAAATTTTTTAGAAAATTCTAGAAAATGATAAAATTATATATATATGTATAAGATTATATGAAAAGTAACAAATATAGTTCTAATAAATATTAAAAAGCAATTAATTTTTTTTAAGAATTTTTATATTAAAATATAATTTGTTTTAATTTTAAGATTAGTAATAATTAATTAAATTTAACATATTAAACAATATAAATAAAAAATAATTAAAATTAAAATTAACAAATATGTTATTAATACTATTATTTAAAACAAAAAAACTATTATTTATAATTAAAACTAAATTAAATATTGTAATTAATAATAATAATAAAGTTGTTTTTTAACAGTTTTAATTCTTTTTGTTTATTTATATTATAGCAGAAAAAATTTTATTATCAACATATAATTAAAATTTAAAATTTTTTTACAATAATAATAAGTATACTAAAACTTTTAAAAAAAAAGCATTTATAATTAAAGACAAAAATAATAATTTTTTAATAATTAAAAACTGTTTTATTTTTTTGTTATTTAAAAAAAAACAATTTTTAAAATACTTTTTAGCTATTTTTATAATTAAAAAAACTTTTTAAATAATTATATTATTTAAAATAAAAGTTTTTTTTTAATTTATAATAATAAAATTAAATGAAATTTATAAAAAAAAATTTTTTTCAATTACTTAAGTAATACTGTTCTTATTTTATTAATTTAAAACTTAATTTTAAATTTTTATAAAATTTTCATTATCAAAAAAACATATTAAAAATTTGTAAATTTTAATTAATTAAAAATAGATAAATATTTTATTAATCTTTAAAAAAAATTTACTGATATTAAATATTATTTTAAAATTAATTACTTTTTTATTTTATTTATAAATAATATAAAAAATTGTAATATTTTAAAAAAAATTAAAAATTACAAACTTTATTTTTAAAATACAAAATTTTGTAAGATAAAAATTTATTAAAACGAAATAAAAATTATAATTTTTATTTTTTCAAAAATCGTGAAATTAAATATTTTCTGTAAGAATATACGCCATATACAGGTATTTAGTTTTAAAATTTTTGTCTTTCCCAATTTAAAAATAATGTTTAACACCAAAAGATATATATATATATATTTTTTTTTTAAGTTGAAAATTTAGAATTTGAAATCAAATCAAAGATTTTATTATACAAATAAAAATCTAAAAAAAATGTTTCAAGTTTAAGAATATTCACCGTTTAAAAAAGAGAATGTGATTAAATTTAATTTTCAATTATTTATTTTATTTTTAAAAAAAGTTCTTTCTAATTTAAAAAAAAAAAACGTTTTTGTGTGATAGAATATTTTATATTCTGGTTTTGAATTTCATGTCTCAAAACATCTTTCAAAGATTTGAACCTTCTTTTTTTTAAGGTAATGCTTGGGGAGTATCATTATAATCAACAAATCTTTCCCTGAATTTCATTATGTGATTTAACATGAGGTGTTTACCATATTTAATGACATAGATTTTAAAGAGATCCAAAAAGCATAATTAAAAGATCTTCAATTCCATACTCAGACTCGGAAACACAAAAACAAAATATCAAAACAAAACCAAATTTGATCTCTTTAAACAAATCACTTTTAAAAATTATTTCCCCGAAAATTCCTAAGGAATCCTCCATTTGGGCTCTTTGACTAGTACTAAAAGAGATTAAAAACAATCAAGCGAACGAAATAGATCACATTATGTTGTGTAAAGTTATTTGAACTTTCAACAACACAAACTTGGGATAAATTTGCAAAAAATCAAAAACATGTTTTTTATTGGTATTACACCCTTTTATTGATCAGTGTGAGACAAAGTGTCATTGAAAATCGTAAACTTAGTCTGGATGTAAGGGACTTCAGGCAGAGAATATCGGTGAAACGCGAGAAAAAAAAAATAATTTCGGGCATTCAAAAGCTGTAAAGATTTGAACCCTTGCGTTTTTTTAAATCACCGAAATAACCCCCAAAATTTTTAAACCAAAATTTTTTTTCACCCTACCCGAACGTTTCACAATATTTCTATACTCCGAAACACTACACAAAACTGAGTTGAATGAAAACCTGACTGACCTTTTACCCACACTAACCATCTTTACATAATCTAATATTAATCTTGTCCTTTGGAAAACGAACAGAGTTTTCTATACTAGCTAAGCGGAATTTTCCCACAAGATAACCTTCCTCCCCCAAAAATTTCAGGGCCAAGCACGACATCGATATTAGCCCAAACAATAAAACAAATAATGCCGCAATTTTAAATACCACATCCTTTTAATCACAACATCAAAATGTTATTTATCAATTTTTAACATTAAGATTATATTAAAATTCATTCATTAATTAAATGTTTCATCAAAATAGTGATTAATCAAGAGATAATAAATTTTCGTACCAAAATTTGGTTTCTTTTTTCCGTTCCCAAGTCCCTTTAAAAAGATTAGCATATTAAAACAAAAATCAGCTTTATTGCTAATAATATTTATCATTGTTATTGTTTAAAGATTTTTCAAAGGGACAACTTTGAAAAATTTTGACTTATTTTCCGATTAATAAAATCATTAATTGGAATGAATTATTATTATTATTATTATTATTATTATTATTATTATTATTATTATTATTATTATTATTATTATTATTATTATTATTATTATTATTATGTTTAATATTGTTGAATATACTTGTGACCGTGTAAATAATAGTCTGCTAAAAAGGTAAAAGTACATTTTTTTGATTCTCGGGATTTTCTAATTTTATTTCATATTTTGTTAAACCATCATTTAGCTATGTAACATACTAATAAATAATAATACATAATAGGATCCGAATTTACGTAGTTTGAACTTGCACCGAGTAAAAAACCATCAGGTTTAATTACTATTATGATTCCAAATTGTATTTCTTGCCGAGTTGAGAAAATTTCCCGAGATTATTAGGGTTGATCAATAATTTTCGGATTAGGACAAAATTGGGTATTATCAATTTTTGTCATTGTCTAGCCTTCCGAAACCCGTACTTCTTTGGTCCATTTTCATCATGTGCTTTTATATACATACGTGGTCATTGGATCAAGAGAAATATCAAGAACAGGTAATCCGAGCGAATCTACAATTCCCTTTTCGTCAAGTCTAAAAAGGTTTACAAACAAAAACTAAAAACGAGAAAAACATACAAAATGTCAATCTTTTATAGATCAATGCCGCAAAGTAATTTTTGCACTGCATGTTCACTTTGCCGTTTAGGGAAGTTTAAAAGTACAAAATGGAAATAAACAAATAACCTATATAGAACGATAAAACAATGACATGATGCGTTTACAGAAATTTTTTTTGAAACCCATTTTAAATATGAGTCAAAGTTGTGACCCATAGGAATTAACCTCCAACCCAATCACAAATAAAACAAGGCAAAGACGGTTGAACGTGTGTAAAATTTGCATGTATATATTTTTGTCTTCAGCCAAGACCTCTGTTTACAAAGAAATATCACAACTATACAAAAGAAAACCTAGATTTATGACTGACGTTCAGAAAGTTAGTTCTTTCTCAAAATTCTCGTCAAAAAGGAGAAAGTGGATTCTTCATTAACTACTACCAAAATTGTATCTGATGAATTTTTTTTACTCTACTAAGATAATTATCTCCATGATGACGAAAGGAAGTATAAGAAAACTGGTTACAAGGAAAAAGGATGGAGCAGCAACTCGAATAAAGAAAGAGTTATTAAAACAAAGGGAGGGGGAGTTTTCAAAATTATTATTACAAGTGGATTCGTCAATTAAAAATTCACGGATCAAAGAAAACGAATATTCGCAAAAAAAAAAATAAAGGGAAAAAAGGGGAAGGTGAAAATGTTACAGAGGTGATGAAATACATCCATGCCCGAGATATTAACTTACGTCATTAATTGTAAGTGCAGATGGATGATAATGATGATGATGATGATGATGATGATGGTGGTGGTAGTGGTTATGGTGGTGATGGAATAAAGAAAAAAAAATGCAAGAAAATCGAAAATTTTTGTGCATGAAAGAAGGGTTGCCGATCGACATGAACATCAGTCTTACCTACAATATAACCAAATAGGCCAAAAAGAAAAAGAAATAAAAAATAAAAACTTCAGTATGTTTATCTTCTTGATCGTAGTAGTATTTAATACGCTGGGATTCCTTCACTTTTTTTCGGGCGATTGATTTGGGAATTGTTGAACTTTGCCATTTCCGTTTGGATTGCCATTTTGTCCACCAGCCCAATAATTTCCTGATGGCATGTAAGGGGAACTATTTGGTCCGTATTGGAGATATTGTTGACCGTGTTGTGGTGGATATTGCGCTGGAATGTAGTTTGAAGATAATCCGGAAGTGTTCATCGGTAGATTATTAGGCATATTGTATTGACCTCCAAAACCCAAGTTGCCGAGCGTGTTTGCTGGTACATAGTTGGGGATTGGACCGCCCGATGATTGATGCTGTGCATTGACGCACCAAATGGAAGAGGATGTACAAACATAGAGAGATCAGATAAACCGGCTTACCTAGTCACATGGGAGTGACAAGTTTTTCAATTCACATTATAACGGGAGGGAAGTTTTACGAGTTTATACCTTCCGTTCCTCATTATTATTATTATATAAATTGTCATTGTTACCATCCACTGGTGGAGTATCATTTCCATATACTGGAGGAGTTTGAGGAGGTCTTGACTAATAAATTTGATAAAAGTTGGATTTAAAATTTAAAAATCAATCAATCAATCAATCAATAAATAAATAAATAGTTAGTGATCAATTCTTTATTATTCTTACTGGAGCTGCTTCTGAAGTTTGAGGATCTGGCGCGTTTAAACACGCTTGGATAAGATTTTTGCCTTCTGGTTTTGTGACAAGTGGTTGAAGTTTTGGAGTGGTAAAAGTGTAAACAAGTCCTGTTTCAGATACCACTAAAAGAAGTACTTGTGTGCCTGTCAATGTACTAAGTTCGTATGCCTATTTGAGAATCAAAATTATAGAAAATAAGATTAATATTTTTTGATTAATAAAATATGAAAAAACATTAAATTATTTTCTCCTTTTGATCAAGAGGATAAAAAGTAAAAGGAATCGAATCGAATCGAATCGAATCAAATCAAAACATTCATTAGAAATTTTGAAATATTTTACCTTTTTCATTATACCGGCCTTTCGTTTACTAAAGGTAATGTGACGTCTACTTTTATCATCAATGTATTCAATTTTAATCTTGCGACGACCAGCACGCTTCTCTGGTTTAGATTCATCATCAACATCAGATTCACCTTCGTCATCTTCGAGTTCACGTTTAGAACCTCGAGGTGTGACTTGTTCAGGTAGGTCACCAGGATGACCACTAGCACTGCTTGTCTTTCGTTGTGGTGTGGTTAAGTTACTCATTTTTGAACGAATAATTTGTTATTGGAAATAACTTTGAGTTGATAACTATTGTGAAGTTAATTGAGATGATGACAAGAGGAGAGGATGGATATGCGTATATGCGTTTTCGAAAAGTGAGGAAAAAAAATTGATATGGTAAAAAGTAGAGTTAGCGGACGGTTTTTTAACTATTGTTCCAGATATGTATGCGTGTTGTTTTTTCTTTAACTAGGTTTGGTAGCGTCACCAGGAATTAACAAGAGTTTAACATTTTCCCAAACAGAGTAGCAAACAAAGTGAAGCAGTTACCAAAAACGTTCACCAAGACATAAAGTTTTTTACGAGTTTCCCAAAAAACTTTTTGTACTCGATGAGTGTGTATGGTAATAATAATAATAATAATAATAATAATAGTAACAATAATTATAATTATAATAATAATAATAGTAATATTACTATTATTGTTATTACTATTATAATTTTGACTAAGTACCTTTTTTTTTTCTTCTCTTGTGAACTTTTTGGTGCAAAAAAAGCGTGTTGTGCAGCGAGAAAATAGCTTGTATATATCTTTTATAACTTTCACAATAACAACAAAAAGAATAAAAAGCGCGCGAGTGATAGTAGTAAATACAAAAAGAGAGAAACGAAAAGACGCAGTAACCGACCACCCACCAAAAAATTTTTTGGTAAAGTTAGTGGTAATAATAATAGTAGTAAGTAGTAGTAGTAGTAGTAGTGGTGATAAGTGGTAAGCAGCAGGTGCAAAAGTGGAAAAGCGGGCTTGAACAAAAAAGGGACGAACGGAGAAACAAATGTCTGGACGGAAAAGGAGGTCGGATTTTATAAGTTATTAGATTCCAAAGCGGGTAATGGAATGGGCGCACCATTCATCGCCGCGATTTGCACCAAAATGGGGGTTGTTATTTTTATGATTTGTTAGGGTTAGGTCAATAATCAGAAGTTACATGAACCAAATGATTTCAATAGTATTAGTGGCTATTTTCTATAGATTTCTATAGAGAGCAGTATGAACAGTATGTGTGTATGTGTGTGTTTTTGTGTGTGTTGTGTGTTGTGTGTGTGTGTGTTGTATGTATTTACTCTGAAAAAGGTTGTGTAATATTGAATTTATGATAAATTAAAAAAAATTTTTTTTTTAAAGTGAAAAATTGTCAATTGTGAAAATGACTAAAAAATGATGTAGTCCAAAAAGTTCATGAGATGATTATTTATTATTATGATGATGATGACCTTTTTAAAATATTATACATAGTTTAGTTTAAAATAAAATATTGTGAAACATCAAAAGAGTAGAAGGCAAAAAAAAACGCCCAAAACCCGTTCTAATCAAGAAATGAAACGGATGGCTGTTGTGGTCTCCGAGTTAGGTGACCACTGTTGTTCAACAAACCAAAAATAGAAATGTATGTAAGTCATTTCTATAAAAGTATTAGTGTAAATCATCTTTTAGCCAGTCAATCTCAAGAGTGTGACAGCGTAGTAAAGATTCCGAACAAAGAAAGACTTTTGCGTTGCTGCTGATGAGAAAACTCAAGGCACGTCACATTGGCTCAAACACAAAGAATTGCAGTGTTGTTGTTTTTGTTGTTGTTGTTGTTGTTGTTACTGTTGTTGTTGTTGTTGTTGTTGTTGTTGTTGTTGTTGTTATTGTTGTTACTGTTGTTGTTGTTGTGGCTCCCATTTTAAACAGACTGGTTTTTCTTCATCTCGAAATTTTTTTGACTTTTCATCTAATATTAAAAATTTTTTTTTTTTCCTAATTTTCTCCTCCACTCTCTCTTTTTCCCTTTTAACTACTAATAGATTACCAAACTAGACTAAAACAACAAAAGATTAGAGATAAAAGTAACACCACATTGCAGGTAAACAACATACACAAATAAGAAAATAATAGACCGGCGGACCGGCAAAGCGGCATTAACATAAGGAAAAAGCAAACATTGAGCTGCTCCTCCGACTTGATACGATACATTTTCGAAAAGTCAATCTGCACATCTCTGCACATTGTTCCCAACAAAAATGGAGAACGAGCGACATCGGCAATTAAGAATTTGGTTTGATTCTTGAATATCTACTTGTACGTTGAAAGTCTTTTGAATTTGAATGAAATTCCATTCTTTTAATTATGATTTAATCTTTTGAAGTTTCATTTCATATTTTCTAATCTGGGAAAATCGTGTAAAAATCTTAAAAAATTATCTTGGGTCTCTTGGACAAAAAGCATGTGTTACAAGAAATGTTCTTGAATTCCAAGTTTTGCTTCTTTTCTGAATCACTATTTTATTTAATTTTCTATAAAACAGTACTATAATACTCGAATCTATATGAGCCTTAATCTAACGTACTTTGAAGATTAAACGGTGACACAAAAGAGAAATGACGAATTTTGTATCACTTAGAAAAGTGAAAAAGTAAAGCCACACTGACCACAAAACTTGTCCCCATTTTCAAAGAGAGTGAAGAGAAGTCCTCCCCTCATCCATAACGTTGTGCACAGAAATGCTACACACACTGTTCAACATAATAATAAAAACTGCATGTGCGATTGATCATTCGAAACAATTCAATCATTCCCCACATTATTCCTTATGCGTCTCTATCGGTCTTTGCGGGTTTTACTTCTATTGATTTTTCCTTTCTCTGAATTTTAACTCGGGAGTCTTTGGTGTCATGTTGTCGCGAGTTTGAATCTCATATGAATCGAATCAGCTTTCAATTAAAAAAAAATTTAATTGTGTGATTTGATAATTGGTTACCGACGATAGTTCGTGCCGTACACGCAATTATCAAGTTTTTAAAGTCAAAGTATCTGTAAAAAAAAAAAAAAATTGTCATTGAAACCTCCTTGTCGGGGATGTCGCGTCGCGCCAACTAGCAGGAGTTCCGACATTGCAGAGCAAATAACACTGTTGGTGCATAATAATTAGTATCGATAACTTATTATATCGCTATTATACATCAACACCTTCGCGGCGTCAACAACAAACACTGTCTGTGTATATGAAAGCTCGTAGCGGGGCAAAACTTTCTGATCCAATTGATTTATGAATTGAGATTGCCAATAGGGAATTGGAGAAATACACCATTTTTATCTTTGGTGTTGCAGATTTTACCAAATTAGGTTGGTTTAAAGATTCAAGTTGAATGAACTCCTAAATTTATAATCCGAGTTTTAATAGATTCCCACATGATTCCCACGGCTCCTATTCTAAACTGAATGTTCCCAAGATTTATTGGCCCCATCAATCCTAACAAAAATCTTTGCCATCGAACTTGTTTCAATTTTCCGTCTCAAAGAATTTTTGAGAAAAAGATTATTTATTCATGTCTCCAGGACTACGTAGGTTGTCTCAGACTAATCGTCAGTCAACCATTCATCACCACTAAAGTGGGAAAATCTTTGGCGATTCTTCTTTAATAATGATCCAATGACTAGGTATTATTGGATTGGTGATTCTGGTTGTAGTATCTCAATCGACGCGGTCAACATTTTCATTGCGGACAATTCATGTGTGAATTACTAGAAATTTTATTAGTTGCATCTGCCACGATTCAGACAGCTTTTTTCTCGTTTCAAAAAAAAAATTTACTCAATTTTTCTAGTGATTCAGTTTCTTCCTCGCTTTTTCTCCCACCAACCAAATTGATTAAATGCGATTCTGGTCATCTATATCGAGACAACAATCATCCAAATCTTTGTGCCGCGTGTGAGCACCACGAAAAACCATCATAATGTGAAATGGTGAAACGGAAAAACATAAAACTTATTAAGTGAAAAGATGACTGTCATCGAATTTTTCTATCAAATCTGGAAAAAGATGTGTCATCATTTCTGTGGTTTTATTCATTTCTTCTTTTGGGTCTTACCTACAAGCTGCACGTGCAGAACAACAAACAAAAAAGTACAAATCTTTGAGAAGCAGCCGAGCGCGAAGCCACTCCAGAAATGCTTTTAATGGGTTTTTTTCGCAGATCAATGGTTGTAAACTTTAATAAATGATAATGTCTTGGAGTAAATCAAAACCAAACAAAAGAGCCGGTTTTTTATTTACAGCTTTCCCTAGATTTCTAATTTATCGAAATTTGTGAAAGTCTGAAACCAGTCTCCCAGAAGCAGAAATAGATAAGAGCGGTGTCAACTTTTTAAGCCAAAATATTATTTCGTTAATGAGGATTAGCCTTTAAAAATTGACAATTTGGTAATAAGGTTGTTTGTTCCAGTATACTCAATTTAGCATTAATTGAATGATTTGCCGTGCAAATCTAAATTAATTTTATTTTTTATATCTTATTCAGTGATCTCATGATCCAGAAAACCAATTTCGGCGCATAATAAATTAGGTCAAAATTTTCAAAACACATTTCTGCAAATTTATTTCATTTTAATTGTTCTAGTTAAGCATTTTCTGTTTTTGTATAATAAACTAGACAATTATATTGGTTACCAATAACTTTTGTTTCATGTGAGAGAAAAATAATTTAATTAAAACTTTAATATTTTGAAAATTCTCAAATTTGTGATATCATAAATCTGACCTTCGATCTTTTATCATGTAAATAATATATATTCTTGTGATTCTAAAAGATTTAGATTCGATCAAGATTTATGATAAAAAAAAAAAATTCTTGAAGCAATTTTTAGTTTGTGGATGTATTTGAAAATTAATTTATTATAATCTTTTTTTTTTTTTTTATTTTTCATGATTAACTGAATAAAAAAGCCAAAAACAAGATTTTGTTAAAAATATCATATTAATTAAAATAATATTTATTATTATTATTATTATTATCATTATTATTATTATTATTATTATTATTATTATTATTATTATTATAAATACTTGGGATTTTATTAAATTTGAATATTTTGTTTACAGATTAAGAAATCAATTAACAATTTATTTTATTTTATTTTATTTTGTTTTATTTTTAAATAATTTTCATTTTTCCAATTAAATTATATCAAATTCTAAAATTCTAAAAATTTGATTATTTTGTAATTAATTATAATATTTTTTTTAATAAAAAATAGCAATTTAATAAATTATAATTAGTAATATTTAATAATAATAATAATAATAATAATAATAATAATAATAATAAATTAAAATCAAAAAAATTTAAGTAATTTGTTTATTAATTAGTTAATTTCAAAAATTATTTTCATCTTAATATTAAAATTAATTGCTTAAAAATAAAAATTTTATCTAAATTTTAAAGAAAAACTTATAAATTATTAATTATAATTATTAATAATCAAATTCAAACCTGCTTTTAAAATATCAAATATTAAAGACAAAATATAAATATTATTATTTTAAATCAATAATTTTTAATCATAATTATTAACAAAATACTAATTTATATTTTTTTATTTTTATTTATTTATTTATTTATTTTTTGTTTTATATTTTTGTTATTAAATATTAAAATTATAATATTAAAAAATTGTCTGATAAAAAATACAAAAATAAATATAATATTAAATTTATAAAAAGTTAAATAACTTATTAAAAAAGTAAAAAACATCTAAATAAATTTGTTAAAACATAAAAAAAGTTATATACCAAGTATTAAAAGCCATTAAAGTATTAAATTTTGTTTTTTATACAAAAAACTCAACTAAAAATTTTTAAATTTACCAAAAATTTTAAAAAATTTTAAGATATAATAGTATTAAATTACAAAAAATTACCAATAAATTTATTTGTAATACTTAATATTTTTTGTAAAATATAATTTACAGAAAACATAATATTATTAATAATAATTAATAAAGTGATAAAATAAAATATATAAAAACAAATTACTTTTTATTTATAAAGTTTTATCTAAATATTTTAAAAAAAATTTAAAATTATTATAAAATTATATTTAAATTAAATTAGTTTTTAATTTTTGTATTTATAAATTTATTTTATTTTATTTAATAAACAAAATCCAATTATTATCTAATACAATACAATTGTTTAAAGTTCTAAATTAAAAATAATTTATGTACTTGTTATATATAACCAGTTACTTCATTAGTTAAGACATTATTATAAGATTATATTAACAAAAACAACATTGATTGTATTAATAAAAAACAAATAACTAAATTTTAATTTAAAATAAATAACTTGATTTTTAATTATCTTTAGTAAACAGATAACTTTATAAGACATTATAGCGAAAAAATTTATCATATAAAAACTATTTGTATTTTTACTACTTAATAAGCTTTTATATTCTAATTTTACTTATAATTTTAAATTTAATAATTAAATACAGTTTTTATAACTAATAATATAGTTATATATAAAATAATTAAAACAAATATAATATTTTTAATGTTATCAAAAACTATATTGATATTTACTATTTAATTATTAAAAATAAAAATTTTATATAAAAATAAATACAAATTAGTATCTGTATAACAAAAAACCAAAAACTGAAATATTACAAATAATACCAATTTTTTATTAATAAACAAATTATTTATTTAACAATTCTCAATAAATAATAGTGTTTAAATAATAAATAAAGATATAATTCAAAATTCTATTTTTTATAGCATATTATTTATAAATATTTTTAAAATATTTTAAAAACAAAAAAAATTTTAAATTAATAAACAAAATTTTTATTAAGAATTTAAACAATATTTAAATAATATTAATTTTATAATTTTATAATTATCATAATAAAAATACACTAATAAATCAAAAAATACATTTTAAAAAAAATTTATTAATTTTTAAAAATATAAAAAACAATATTTAATTACTATTATTCTAAAAAAAACAATAAATACTTTTATTTAAAAATTAGTTTTATTATTATATATTAAAAAGATAATTTAATTTTAATAAATAAATTAAATTAGTAAAAATTTAATATATAAGAGATTAGTCTTATAAATATTTTAGTTACTATTCTTTTTAAAAGTAATAAAAAAATCTGAAAGTAAATGAATATTTTATATTATTAATAAAAGATAACAATTAATATAATTTTATGTTTTATATTAATATTCTTATATTAGATATTAATTGTATTTTTAGTAAATATTTATTTAATATACTTTACAAAAACTAATAATTATACAAATTAAAAAAAAAAAGAAAAAAAATAGCAAAAAATAACAAAAAATTGATATTATTTTATTAATTTAAATATAGATTTAAGTATAAATAATTTTTTTATAGTTTTAAAAATTATTAAATAAAAAAAAACAACATATAAATTTGGTTAAATAATATAAAAATACAATATAAATAATTTTATATTTTTTTTTAAATACTATAAATTTATAATATTAAAGTTTAATAATTAAACCAATTAATTAATAACTTTAAACTCATATTTTTACAAAATTTAATAATTTAAACAGTATTATTTGCTTATAAAATTAATTTAATATTATTAAACAAAATATTTATTACTTATTTAAAATGCTTTAATTAAAGTCTTAAACAAATACAAACAATTGAATTTAATTATTATATTATACTTTAATAATTTTTAAAAAAGGTATTATATTGGCCAAAAATTTTAATTAACTAAACAAAATATAAATTACATATAAGTTATTAATTTAATAATTAACAAAATATCTAATTTAAATACTAAATTAAAATAATTTAACAAATTTATTATGCAAAAATTAAAAAATATTTAACTAATAATTAAACTATTAATTATTTTAATAAAATAAAAATAATTAAAACAATTTTTTTTTTAATTTAAATATATTAACAAAATTAATCTTAACAATAACAATAAAACAATTATATTTGCAATTTATTATTACAAATAAAATTATATTAAATTAAATTATAAATTATAATTAAAAAACTAAAAACAAAAAATTAACAACAAAATTTAATTAATAAATATTAAACTTTGATTTTTTTTTAATTTATTGTTTAATGAGTGCAATTCAAAAGCTACCTAGCATAATACATCAAACTAAGTGATTTAATTTAGGTGCTAATCATGTGTTTTCTATATGTAACTAGTCATTTGAATCAATCAAAAACACACTATATTGAAGCTTTAAAAGAAAACTTACCCAAAGAAAGCATCTTCTAAACAATACTAAACAAAGTAATACTATTAAGAACCAATTCAACCAGTTATTTAGCTGTTTTCAAGAGATCAGTTTTGATATAAACAGATTCATAAGTCCAAAGAGACATCAAGTTAGAAAATATATTATTATCTACACCAATTAGATATTCCAAATTACCAGACATATTAATATCTTTCATGCAGCATTTTTTTTTCAAAAAGATTATCTCTCTTTTCAGTTTATCAACAATCTTATTAAAGAAATCTATATGCACCAAAACTTCATTGATCCTAAGACCAAGAGCATTACTTGAAACCAAATTATCATTAATAAACTGTTCAAAAATTGTAACCAAAGAACCAATAGGCTTAACAATAGACTCAACCAAAGCAAAAAACTTAGTTAAATCAAATTCCAAAGAAGACAATCAAAACAGCACTAAAAGATTACCAACAACAATTGGAGAAAAAGCAAAAAGTAACAGAGGTAGAAACCCAGAGGAGCTCAAGAGAGTAAAAGTCTTAACATAAAACTTAGAACCAATAAAATGTGGTGTAAACATCTTGAGAAACTTGGAAAAGAGAAGTAGAGAAACTTTATAGTCCACAGCCAGATGATTTAATTCTTGATACTTGAAACAATGATAACAACCAGGAGTTTCTCACCAAATATGGCATTTCTTCAATGTATCAGTTTTGACAATAGCAAAATTTAAATTAGCTTGGAAACCAAATATAACCAGAGCAAACTGAAAATGATGACCAAATTTAAAAGAACAAGAGATAAAACATGTTTGACTACTAACTTAAGAAATCATATCACTAATTTCAAAAGCTGTGTATTTAAAAAGAAGATTGACCAACTTGGCCTTAAACTTATTATGAAACAAAATAGTCTTATTTTGATTCATTAGAAGGAGGATTTTAACACTATCTTTGCCCACCAAGACTGACCAATAATTCAAAACAGATATAGCAGAGTTCAACTTCTCAAAATAAACTACTATATACTATCAAATGCCAGCAGGCTTCAGTACAATACAAGCAACACTACCAAATACATTGAAAGCTGTCTTAATTTTAGTAGCAGACATATCTAAGAGCACATCATGCAGTGCAATAGCAGCAAAAGAAGAACCAGACTCAGAAACCATCAAAGACTTGGTAATTTTAAGAGTGGCCAAATGTACAAAACATGTAGGCTCAACCAAAAATGCAGTTTCTAAAGACACTTGAGAAGCAAACTCTACACAAAACAGCTTCACATTGTCTTTTAATACTGATTTTGCATTCAAAAACCATGTATTGACTAAAAAACAGCCTTAATATGAACCAATTTAATTTTAAAAGTAGCACTAAGCATTAAGTAAAGACCACTGTTACAGATGATTATTTGGGTCTCAAAGCAAATAACAAATCCATAACTTGGTGCTTAATTGGTACTCTGGCATAGATATCTGAAGGTTTTATTGATCTGAAGATTTGTGGTAAAGTCCTTTGTATGATAAACAGAGATTTAGCAATTGTTTTCAATAGCCTTCTGAAATTGCAATTCCGTCAAATTTTTTTCTCAGCATGGTGGCCAGTAATTCTCCTGGTAAGCTATTCTCAAATCTATGAGTGTTTTACCCTTGTTTCACAGGTTTTTTACCAGTCACTATGATGTCTGTATCTTAGTGCTTAATTCTTAATCAATTTAGTAAAATTACAGAAATAACAAAAGAAATAAAATAAAAGAAAATAAAATAAAAAAATAACAAAAGCAATTGCAAATTAATATCCTGCCAATAGCCATGATCAAGAGCTATTATTCCAGTATGATTAAGTATCAATTACTATCAACATGAAGTGTTGATAGTGGGAGTAGATTTGAGATAGAGAATAATTATTTATTGATATTTGTGGATGGGAAGATCACTTAGATAAAATCTAAACTGAAAGGTTTGTCTTTTCTATTTCTAATGCTACCATTATATATACATAATTTGGGTTCTATGAGATCACTCACATTTTTAAATGATGTGCTATAATTTCTTAAGCAATGCTCACATTGCTTAGCAATGTGTCATATTTTCTTGACATTGTTCTATATTGCTGAGTAATGTGCTGTGATTTTTGATATTGCTCTATATTGCTAAGCAATGTGCTGTTACTAGACAAAATTAGAGATATCATTTAGCATGAAACTATCTCATAATTCCTATCATTAATTAGCATATATTATCATTTCAAATTATCACTTATTATATTAGCAAAAAATGTCCAAAATTATCATTTAATTAATAACCCAAATTGTACACAACACAAATGTAACCTAATTGCAATGATCAATCATGCAATACCCCGAACTATGTAACATTCAAAAGTTCGCCGAAATTCATAGAAATTTGCCGAAATAATTGATAGTTCACTGAAATATTTAATAGTTCGCAGAAATAACTTGTAATTCGCTGAAATGTATCTTTAGTTCAGCAAAATTGTAGAAAATAGCAAAGTTCAAGTTCATAGAATAGTGTTACAACAAGTTGTATAAAAGAAGAGCTTCTCTCTTCGAGAAAATGTATCTTACTTTAGATTTATCTCTTAAAACCATTCCTATACACACAAAAAGAAATAAATATCAAATAATTCGAAAAACCAAATTCTTTAATTATTGTACTTGGAAAATCCCCAAAACCCAACTAACATTTTCAAAATTGATTAGCTACCAATTTCAGTAAACTGTTAGTGACTCCAGGCCTGGATAGAAAACGTTTTCCTTAATAAAATTCCTATTTCTTTTTACATTTCTTTTATTTTTTTCTTTTATTATTATAATCATTAGGGTAGCCTACAGACAAAATTCCTGTAGAAGAGTTGACTTTCACAGCAAAGTAACTACATTTTTAGTGAGCTTTCAGACAAGCAATTCCTGGGAAAGAGTTGACGTTTACTACAACATAACTACATAAAGTAACTGGCAAAGAATTGGCCATTCCACTTATAAGCCCAGCAGTTCAAATTATAGGAGATAATTTGAAGATAAATTCAGTTACTGGAGGTTCAACCACATCCAGAAAACGTAAATTCACAGCAAATAAGTATCAACAACATTACAGAAAAGAGACCAAAAACCTCCGGTAACATTTGGTGCTCTCCCATGGAAACAACACAGCAAAAACAACTTCAAAGTGGCGACCACACCAGACACAACAATTCTAAAGTATTACCAACCAATTTACACCCACTGCAAGCAAAGATTCAACATTCCAGACGGAATTGAAGTTGTCAAGAAATCAGTATACCAATACATTGAAAACCGCATCAACAATTATCTTTTTGGAAATTACAATATCTCAAAAGTTAGAAGCAACCTTTACAATAATTTAGCACACTATTTACAGTTGGGAACTGAAGACCTTAATAGTGAAACACTTGCCACTTACTTTCACGAACTTAATTTTAACATTATCAAATACTGTGAAGAAACATATCCAGTACAGTCTCAATACA
>JAAOMT010000664.1:105394-176901 GCA_016748015.1 Geosiphon pyriformis
CCACCCAAAGAACACTAGAATACTACTTTTGGCCTCGAATGAGAAAAGACATTCATGAATATGTCGAATCTTGTGATAGTTGTCAAAGAAGAGGAGAAACTCGCCCTACAGAACCTTTAAATTCAATCAAAGTTGGACAGCCTTTTGACAGAGTTGGTATCGATTTAGTCAGACCACTATCTATCACCACTCAAGGAAACCGTTATATTGCAGTAGCTGTAGACTATCTTACTAAATGGCCTGAAGCCAGAGCCATTCAATGAGCAGATGCAAAATCAGTAGCAAATTTCATCTACGAAGACATCATTTGTAGACATGAATGTCTAATTGAACTTTTATCCAATCAGGGAACACACTTTGTGAACAACCTGATACAAGAAATTTGTGAATGATTCAGTGTCAAAAGACTTCTGTCTTTGCCTTACCATTCACAAACAAATGAACTTGTGGAACATTTTAACAGAACATTGTGTGAGTCATTAGCCAAAGTCTCAACCGATTTTGGGCAAGAATGAGATCTCTTTATTCCATCAGTGTTACTAGCATATAGGACATTAAAACAAAATACCACGAAACACACACCATTTGATTTAACTTATGGAAGGATGACAACGTTACCAATTAGTTTCACAGTGGAAACATACCCAGCACAACCGATCGATAAAAACAATTTCCAAAAAATGCTTCAGCGAAGAGCCTACACTCTGCTTAGCACATTGGAAAGAAAATGACAAATAGCAGCCACCCATATTGAACACTCCCAAGCTCAACAAAAAGAATGGCATGATGACAAATTGTCTTCAGTCACTAATAAATTCAAAATTGGAAACAAAGTTCTCTTACACAGAACTAAAGCTGAAAAACAATGGAGTGGAAAATTTGAAAATAAATGGGATGGACCATTCTTTATCCATGAAGTCCTAGACAATGAATCATACAAGCTAAGACTTGATGACAAAATCCTAGCAAAAGTTGCACATAGAGATTATTTGAAACACTATCATTCCAGAAACAATCCTGAACTATTAATTTCACAAATTGGTACACATTCCCCTTTGATCAGTCCCGAAGATATTCCCCGAAACTTAGAACCAATAGTTGTCATTGAACAACCTTTCAACTTGAACACTTAATTTAATTTTACTAGTTATTCTCTTATAATTTAGAACAATCTCACAAAAACAAAACAAAAATAACATAAAAACCCATAAACCAAAAATAAATTTTTATTTTTTTTCAAGTGCTTATAATGACTATTACTCAAAACATTCAACAATTATCCCAAAAACTAATGTTAGCTTTAAAAACAATACCCGAATTATTCATTACTGTTACTGAAAACCACATAAATTATACCCAAACAGAAGTAGTTACAAATTTAGCCCCAAATTTACGAAAATATCACCCATATAAAAAGAACACAAGAAGTTATACTGGAATTCACCTGCCAGAACTTTTAAAGCTTGCTTTAAGAGAAAACCTAATGCTCACTCCGATTAGTATCCCACCAAATGCTACAAGTCAACAAAAACTTCAACTGTGTCTCAATGAGAAAAACACTGAATATCCTCCAATCTATAGATATTTTCACATTGGAAAAACACTCTATGAATGGAAACTGGAACTTACAACAGCAAACCTCACAAAAGAAGCTATTCAGAAACAACTCCACAATGAATTCAAGACAACAGCTGGATCAACAAACAGTCACTATAGGCTTAGATCTGCTCTTAGACTTTATGACCTATTCCACACCTGTGAAAACGTACTACAAAACCCAATTTTTCAACCTTTGAAGATTTAATACATTGGAAAGCTTACAGAACTGAAATTTCAACAATTTTCAGACCAAATTTCTTCAATAATTTTGGATTATTATCTGGAAATAACAGACAGTACTTGGACTTCGACAGAGCTCAGTTTTGAGGAGGAGGTTATGTTACCAGACGAAATTAGAGATATCATTTAGCATGAAACTATCTCATAATTCTTATCATTAATTAGCATATATTATTGTTTCAAATTATCACTTATTACATTAGCAAAGAATGTCCAAAATTATCATTTAATTAATAACCCAAATTGTACACAACACAAATGTAACCTAATTGTAATGATCAATCATGCAATACTCCAAACTATGTAACATTCAAAAGTTTGCCGAAATTCATAGAAATTCACCGAAATAATTGATAGTTCACTGAAATATCTAATAGTTCGCAAATGTATTTTTAGTTCAGCAAAATTGTAGAAAATAGCAAAGTTCAAGTTCATAGAATAGTGTTATAACAAGTTATATAAAAGAAAAGCTTTTCTCTTCAAGAAAATGTATCTTACTTTAGATTTATCTCTTAAAACCGTTCCTATACACACAAAAATAAATAAATATCAAATAATTCGAAAAACCAAATTCTTTAATTATTGTACTTAGAAAATTCTCAAAACCCAACTAACATTTTTGAAATTGATTAGCTACCAATTTCAGTAAACTGTTAGTGACTCCAGGCCTGAATAGAAAATGTTTTCTTTGATAAAATTCCTATTTCTTTTTACATTTCTTTTATTTATTTTTATTATTATTATAATCATTAGGGTAGCCTACAGACAAGATTCCTGTAGAAAAGTTGACTTTCACAGCAAAGTAACTACACATTTTTAGTGAGCTTCCAAATGAGCAATTCTTGGGAAAGAGTTAACGTTTATTACAATGTAACTACATAAAGTAACTGGCAAGGAATTGGCCATTCCACTTATAAGCCCAGCAGTTCAAATTATAGGAGATAATTTGAAGATAAATTCAGTTACTGGAGGTTCAACCACATCCAGAAAACGTGAATTCACAGCAAATAAGTATCAACAACATTACAGAAAAGAGACCAAAAACCTCTGGTAACAGTGCTTATGTGCTAACTATTACTTTCTTATTGGCCTACTATTTTTTATATCTGTTTTCTTTTTATGAATAACATTATTTTTTCTTTTTAATATTGAGTTCCATCAAAATCTTTGTTTTGAATTAATTCTAGTACTTTTTTTTCAAGTATTGTTTGTTCAACTCTATTTCTCATATCTTCTACCTGTGTATTGTTTATTCTTCCCTATTGGTTAATGGTTATGGTTTCCATGTTAGAGTGTAACAGTATTTTTGGATAGTTCTGAAATATGTTGTGTAATTAATACATTGTTTTAACATGTAATGTTAAATTTGTTTTCTTTCTGATAAATTCTTCAATTTGCTGTATTATGTTTTGGTTGAATATTCTCTTGGATTTATCGATATACAACTCCTGAATATTTAACTTTTAACCTAACTGGTAGTATTAATATGATATTAGAAGTTGTTCTGTTCATTGTTTTCAATTTTTTTTTGTAAGCTCTTCTGTTAGTGCCATAATAAATATTTTTCTAAAAGTGTTCTTTACTTTTTCTATTAAGTTATCTGTCCAGTTTTTATCATTCTTTGGTGGCTGCTGATATAGTGTATTTTTTGTCTTTCTTTGGGTGTTTTAATAGCAAATTATTTGGTTGTTAATAACAATTTTCATGTCTAACTGTTGTTGACTTAAGGCCTGGAACAATTGTTGAGCTATAGTGTGAATATGATTTGGTATTTCCATTTTTCTTGGTTGCTTTTGTCATGTGTACTGTGTCTTTATATACTTTTGATTGTTCAATTTGACGTGTTTGGTTTAATAACTATAATTGGTTTTAGATCTCATGGAATTTCATCTGATTGAACTAGTATTCTTTGTACTTCCAGTTGTAGAATGTTATCGGTAGATGATGATACTATCTGATAATATGGTTTCAATCAATTACCATGTGCTGCTTTGGCTAAGATTTTATTGTTCCATCTTAATTTATAAGCTCTATTTCCTAGAATTTCTTCTATGTGAAATGGTCCGTCCTATTTGGGGTCAAATTTTCCACTCCATTGTTTTTCCACTTTAGTATGATGTAGAAGTACTTTGTCTTCAATCTTGAATTCAACTGGTTTGTCTAGTAGTTGGTTATCATGTCTCTTTTTTTGTTTTTCTTGTAACTTTTGTATGTTGTCAGCTGCTTTTTGTCATCTGTTTTCTAGTGTTTCTATTAAGTCATATGTTCTTTTCAACAATGTTTCTTGAAAATTATCTTCTGTTATTGGTTCAATTGGATATGTATTGACCTCTATCTCAACTGGTAATGTTGTTGTTTTACTGTATACTAATTTAAATAATGTTGCTTATGTGGTATCTTGCTTTATTGTCCAATAAGCAAATAATACTGATGATATAAACAAATCTTATTCGTCCTGGTTTTTTTGGCTAATTTTGGCTATTGCTTCATATAGTGTTCTGTTGAACTTTTCCACTAACCCATTTGTTTGTAGATAATATGGTGATAATAGTAGTCTTTTTATTCCAAATTTTTGGCTTAATTCTGCTAATGTTCTATTTACAAAATGAGTTCCTTGATCTGGATAATAATTTTTTTGGACATCCATGTCAACAGATCAAATCTTAATAAATGAATTTGACAATGAATTCTGCATCTGCTCTTTAAATGGCTTTTGCTTCTGGCCATTTAGTGAGATAGTTCATGGCTACTGCAATATATCTGTTGCCTCTGCTGGTAATTATTAATGGTCCAACTAAGTCAATTCCAATGTAATCAAATAGTTTTCCCACTTTGATTGGTCTTAACAGTTCACTGAATTTTGTTTCTCCTCTTCTTTGATAAGCATCACAATTTTGAACATATTGGATGATGTCTGGATATATTGATGGCCAATAATATTTTTTTCTAGTTTTTTCCATGATTGCTTCTTTATAAAAATGTCCTGCTGTTGGATCTGAGTACATGTTGAACAATATTGTCTCTTTTTCCAGTTCTGTAATTACTCTTGTTGGTTGGTTTGAAGTTCTTCTGTTTTTCTGGTAAAGTATATTTTAATGATTGATAAAATATTTTGATTGTTGTTTTATGTTGTTTTGTTCTTTTTGAGATAATTTCTCCTTGAACAATTGGGTATTCATATAATGTTGAAGTTGTTGGTATTTTTGTATATTCATCTTTTGTTATATTTTTGAGTTGAAATGTTTTTAGATTTGTCTCATTCGTGACAAACCGTCAGCATTTTTATTGTCTTTTCCTTTTTTATAATATACTGTATAATTGAATAGTGAAAGTTCTATTTTCCATCTGACATAGCAGTTGTCTCCAAATTCTTACTTTTGGATTGAAGTCAATCCTTTGTGATCCGTATATATTTCAAACTTTTGGCTCAAGTATTTTTTCTATTTCATGATTGTCCAATAGATTGCTAAGTGTTTTAATGCTGGTGTTTTATAGTTCTTTTCAGCTGGACTTAAGCTTCTACTGGTGTAAGTTACTGGATGTTCTCTTCCATCTGGTTCTTTTTGTGATAGTACTGCTCCCAATGCTTGGTCTGATACATCAGTGGTGATTATGAATGGTTTGTTGTGATCTGAATACATTAATACTGGAGCTTGGATAAGCTTTCTTTTTAATGTGTCAAACACTTTTTGTTGAGCTTTAGTCTATTTATACTTCACATTTTTGGTTTGTAAATAATAGAATAGCTGAGCTAGTTTAGAAAAGTCTTTGATAAAGTGGTGATAATAGTCTGCAAATTCCAAAAATGCTCTTAGTTCTGGCAAGTTTGTTGGTATTGAAAAGTTTTTTACTATTGTAATCTTATCTGAATCTGTCTTGATATCATTTTTGCTCACTATATGTCCCAAAAATTTGAGTTCGGTTTTTCCAAAGAAACATTTGGTTGCATTTAGCTTTAATCTGGCTCTTCTTAGTTTTTCGAACACTTGTTGGAGATGATGCAGATGATCATTGAATGTTTTTGAGAACATATTGGTGTTATCTAAGTATATGACTACTGATTTCTATAGTAGTCCAGTATATACAATTTCTATAAGTCATTGGAAAATGGCTGGTGCATTCATTAAGCCGAATAGCATTACTTCAAATTCAAAGTTTCCTTCTCGAATTGTGAAAGCTGTTTTCTCTTTGTCTTCTAGTTTCATAGCTACTTACCAGTAATTACTGTTTAAGTCTAGTGTCAAGAACCATTTATTTTCTCCAAAAGTGTTGAACAGCTCTTGAATCTTGGGTGTTGGATAGTTATCACCTTTGATTACTCTATTCAGTTTCTAATAATCCATGCAAAAGCAGATTTTCCCATTTTTTTTCTGGACTAGTACCATTGGTAATGACCATGGACTCATTGATAGCTGAATTAACTTATTGTTAAGCATCTGATTAATTTCTTGATGAATAATCTCATGACTAGCTGGTAGTACTCTGTATGCTCTTTGTTTTATTGGCATTGCATCCCCAGTCTTGATTTGGTGCTAGATAATATTGATGCAGCCAAATTCATTTTCACTTGCAAAGATGTCATTGAAATTGTTGAGTAACATCTTTAGCTGCATTTGTTGGAGTGGGTCTAGATTCCCCATGTTTATCTGTTCCAATTGTTCTGGTTAGAATAGATAACATTTGCTTCATCTGTAAATAGTTTATGATGTGATGTCTACATATCTGCAAAGCTGTGGAAAATTTGGAATGTGGTTTGGTGGTTGATCTTCAACTTTGGTGGTTAAATATCCAATGATAGTTCTTTTTGGTATTTCAATGACATTTCCTGTTGTGTTGTAGATGAAAATTTTGATATTTTTGGGGCTTTTGGCTGATATGTAGAGATTAGTGAGTCCAATCTCTCTTAATTTGCAAATAGTGGCTTCTGTTTCAAACAACTGAGCTTGATTCTTTACTTCTCTTTTTATGGTTAACATATATTGATCATATGGTGGAATGGAAATTGTTTGACAGGTTGAGATAATTTCTTCTTTGTCAATAACTTCTTCTTCTGTCATATTAATTGGTATGTCTATTCTATCTGTTGATCTGAATCCCTGTATCCTTCTAGCTGTAATCCCTAGTTCTTTCCTGTTTCCCACTGAGACTAATTGAGCTATTTTTATCAAAGGTAGAAATATTGTCTATGCTATCTTTTCATTTGGATCTATAGTATATGCTTTTTCTGAGTCATTTTGTAGCATAGCAATGATATTTCTTATGTATTCTGCATCAATTATTTTTTCTCTGATCCCTTTTTTTGTTAAACTACTTCTGGATGCTAGTTGAACCATTATTGTTGCTAGAATTTCTAGTGCTATTTTCAGATCAATGCAAGTGCACAAATGTGGTTCCAATTTGATGGGATCTTTCCCTGAATATCTCAGATCAAACCCTGTATCAATATTATGCACATATTTAGACATAATACCTTTGTTATTTTCACTAAACCATTTCAGTTCTTGTTCCTTGGTGAGATCAGGCAGTGTAATATATGCTTTGGGGTTTGAATTGGAGTCCAAATCATTGTTATTTTTGTTGCCATATTGAGTGGAACTGGAACCATTGTTTTTATCGTCATCATTGTCAAAGTTTGAATCAGGATTGAAAGTTGATTCTGATTCTAATGCACAATTGCTGATTGGTTCTTCCTTTTCTGAGATCATGTAGATCATGTGTGGTGGTGGATTGTAAATGAGGTCACACTTATTACAATATTAGAAGTCACATGGAATTAGGCAATGTTGACACAGTCGAGTGTTTAATTGCTCTAAGCATTGCTCTTGTTCTTCTCTTGTGGGCACTAATCACTGATAATGTTTATGGAATTCTTCCAGGTCATTCTTAATGTTGCCAAAGACATTGAAAGTTTGGATGTATTCAGGTTCAGAAAGAGATAGAGGATTGTTTTTGATTTTCAGTAGTTTGCTGGTTGTTGCGCCTTCTGTTTTTGTGTATGCCATTCTTCAGAGTTCATGTTTGTCATAGAGATATCCTTCCAATTGTCATAATGCTTTTTTCCAGGCATTATTAATTGGTGTTCTCTTGAATACTCAGTTGTTGATTAGGATCATATACTAATACATCTCATCATACTTTCCTCCACGTCCAGAAATGTTATTTCACATTTCTTTGTTAGGTAAAATAGTTCCACAGACAAGACACAGTTCATTGTCTTATTTTTTTTGCTATTTTGGTTGTCCAAAGCATTCTATAACACATGGGTGACAGTAAAACTTGGTTGCCATTTGATATTTCTCATCGTCATCACAACATGTGCCCATTGATGACAATTTCTTGTCACAATTGATACATATGAGTTTTGGTCGATAATAGGTAGATTGTTAAGGTGTAGTGTAGGTGTAATAATTATAAGTGGTGCTAATAGATGTTGTTCCTTTTTTCTTTTTCTTTTCCCTTGTCAGTCTTTTCCCACTCCCAAGTTGATGAGTTGTCTTGGTTATTATCAGTTTTCTAGGCTTGGTTGGTATTCCAAGTAAGTTCTTCCTTTTGCTTTTCTTTGTTGTTGTCATCCCAGGAGAGTATCAGCAGCAACTTGTTGTGGTCTTTGTCAGTCCAGAACACTTAATAGGCTTCTCAGATAGGTTTCTTCTCTTCTTCCTCAAATTCAATAAGAGGTGCTGATATGTTAAAGGTTTTGAAATGGCCACACGTGGCTGGTATTCATGTGTGTTAACCATTCTGGCTGAGTTGGAGTTCCTGCATCATCCAGTTAAGTATGGCATTGGTTTTAGCTAACCAGTCATTTCTTATCAATGTATGATATTGAGTTGCTTTTATCACTAAGACTTTGATGAGAATGATGATGCTATTGACTTCAAAAGAAAAGTCATCAATTTCACCAATAGGAATTTTAGTTGCCCCATCAGCAGTGATTATGCAAGTGCTAGCAGCACGATCAACTCAGCAACCTAATTGGTCCATGAGTTGTCATGTAATGATGCTCCCAGCTGATCCACTGTCTAGTATCAGCTTAATGACATAACTATCAACCTTTACATCAGTGTACATAGCAGTAATCAGTTTGGTGTCAAGAACAGCTCTACTAAATAATAGGACTATTGTGGTTACCTCAAGTTCAAAAGGAAAAATAGCTGCTAAAGATTTGTCATGAGAGATGGTTGCTGGTGGAATATTACTAGTAAGTAACTGTTTTTGACTGGATTCTGGGTTGTTAAATGTGGCATCTTCTGGGGTAACCAGGAGACTTAAATAGAATTGAAAATTTGGATTTTGGGTGTACCCAATGCCCAAATTCTATTGTCAAAATCCCAATTGTTGCATTGAAGAACTGAGGATCAATTGATGGACTACTATTGACAATCTCCAGCTTTGTTGTGTCAGTTTCAGCCTTTGAATTCTGTTTTGAGGTAAGTTCTATGGCAGTGTTTGAATTAGTTGGGGCTAATAAATTACTTAAGGTTGTAACTGATAAATAGGTTGAGACTGTAGTTGATAAATGACAGAATTTGTTGGCTGATAAGTTGGTGGTTGATAGATTGGCTGTTGTATCATAGGTAGGTAATTCAGTTAATATGGTGCCAGGTTGGGTTGATAATTTGGAGCTTAAAACCAGCAATTGGGGTTTCGATATTGATTTCCCAATCGTGAGTTATTATTATAAAATCAGCAGTCGGTTCTAATGTGTCCTTGTTTACCACAGTTATGGCAGACACGTGTTTCTTGTTACTATGGCTGATTTAATGATGGACACAACTGATTTTGGAAATGATTTGTGTTTCCTGGATTATTGCGCCATTGTGGTGATTGATAAATTGCATGATTGTTAGCTAAGTATCTTTCCAATTTCTGATTAATTGATTCACTAAGTTGTTTTAATTTGGAATCCAAGTTAAATGATTCATTTATGACTAGGTTAATAGCTTGGGCATGGTTTGCTTCAAGTTCTGCCAATTCAAAATCTCTTATATTGGTAACTGCATTTTGAGGAGTTTGTGGGTGCATTAGGCATATGCGTTGAAGAAGACTACTGTGCAGTCCACAGATGAACTGGTTTAGAATCTGTGGCACTGTAAAATAATCAGCCTGAATTGCTTGAATTTGGCACAAGTTTCTGTAGAAGCATTCCAAGTAAGTGGTAACTGCTTCAGTTTTTCTTTGTTTAATTGTAGTAAAAGCATTGACCAGATGATTAATGCTGTTATTATTACTGAAATATCCCAAAAATGCAGTTTTAAATTTCTGGAATGTTTGAGGTTTAATGGCTAGACTTTGATACCATGAATTGGCAGTATCTTGTAGAAAATAGGGAATCACTTGAAGGGCTCTGTTGTCGTTTCACCCATTGGCTATGATGGCTTTTTCCACATAATTAAGCCATACTTGGGTGTCATCTTTTTCACCAGTAAATTTCTCTATTTTAGCAATTGAAGTGTAAGCCATTGGTTGTTGTTGTGGTTGCTGCTGGATTTGTTGTTGGGGTAGCAGTTGTGACTGTTGTTGCTGTTTGGCAATTGGTAGAGCTGGTGGTGAATTAATCACAATTACTGGAGGTAAGTGTTGGTTAATTATGTTAGAGTTTTGATTGTTCTGATTTTTCAGAGTTTGATTAACCAGAGTTTTAATTTCTGAATTTTCTAGAATCAAGTTTTGCTTGTTAACTTCCTAATTGCTACTTTTTTCTTTCTCAGAGTCAGTTATTTCCCAAGGACTAACAGCTCTGAAATCTGGTTGTGGTGGTGGTGATCGAATTCTTGATGGTGTTAGGGATTATAATTTAAATCTTTCGAAAAAATTGCTATATGTTCCTAATAACTCTGCTTTCTTTTGTTTACTTTGAAATGAGATTTTGTTTAGCAGTGTTGTCATGCTTGCTGTAGCTGTGCTTATTATATTGATAGTGCTTTTAGGTGTGTGATAATATGATGGATTAGCAGATAAATCAAATCTTTGTTTCTTCCAAGTGGGTAGTTGGATTTGTTTTGGTGTTCCTGCTGGTGTTTGTAACTTTCCTTTTCCTTTGTTGGCAAAAGTAATAGGAAATTTCTGTTTGGTGTATTTTTTAATTTCCTTGTTTATTTCTGTAATTAGAGGTGCAAATAAGTAGTTTTATGAAAAAGTGGTGCTTTGGAGCAATTCACTGAAGAAGTTGTTAAAGGTAGATTCTGGATCTCTTTGGTCTCTTAAATAGTATACAATTCTCTCATTGACATACCAATTGAAAGCTGATTCTGTTGGCCAACTATTATTTGTTAATCTGAAATGAGTATAATAATATTAAAATAAAGATTTTGCAAATCCCAAGTGGTTTGTTCCTATTTTTTCAGATTCTGCCACTGTTTGGATGGAGTTGTTGGTGCTGGTTCTCTGTAAAATTATATCTCACAGAAAGCACCAAATGTTACAGATAATTATTTGAGTCTCAAAGCAAATAACAAATCTGTAACTTGGTGCTTAATTAGTATTTTGGTGTAAATATCTGAAGGTTTTATTGATCTGAAGGTTTGTTGTAGAGTTCTTTGTATAATAAACAAAGATTTAGCAATTGTTTTCAGTAGCCTCCCAGAATTACAATTCCATTGAATTTCTTTCTTAGTGTGGTGGCTGGTAATCCTCCTAGTAAGCTATCCTCAAATCTATGAGTGTTCTACTTTTGTTTCACAGGTTTTTTACCAGTCACTATGATGTCTGTATCTCAGCACTTAATCCTTAATCAATTTAGTAAAATCACAGAAATAACAAAAAAAATAAAATAAAAAAAGATAAAGAAATAACAAAAGCAATTGCAAGTTAGTATCCTGCCAATAGCCATGATCAAGAGCTATTATTCCAGTGTGGTTAAGTATCAATTACTATCAACATAAAGTGTTGATAGTAGGAGTAGATTTAAGATAGAAAATAATTATTTATTAATATTTGTAGATGGGAAGGTTACTTAGATAAAATCTAAACTGAGAGGTCTGTTTTTTCTACTTCTAATACTATCACTATATATACATAATTTGGGTTCTATGAGATTGCTTACATTCTTGAGTGATATGCTATAATTTCTCAAACAATGTTCACATTGCTTAGCAATGTGCCATATTTTTTTAACATTGTTCCACATTGCTGAGCAATATGCCATGATTTCTAATATTGTTCCATATTGCTAAGCAATATGCTTATGTGCTAACTATTACTTTCTTATTGGCCTACTATTTTTCTATATCTGTTTTCTTTTTATGAGTAATACCACTCACTCAGCAAATCTTTGACAACTAGTAATAAATTTCTAAGCACTATTAATAGCTGCACCAAAAACCAGAGAAGGAGATGCTTTAGTTTCTATTTGGTCAGCCCAATTCTTAAAAACAAATAACACCACAGAAAATGTTTGTTTTACTTCTAAAACTGGCAATAATCTGCCAGAAGACACCACATTTGGCAACACAGCTAGTGGTTGATCTTGGCTCATTTTGGATAATATGCTGAATGATACAACAGAGATCTTATTCGAGATTTCATTTGAAACCACAAAAAAGTTTGGTGTAACAATAGCAAAAGCAAGTGACTGTCCCCATTTTTCTGAACTTTTGGTTTTTTTAATCATTTTCTTTGAAAAGAAGGTGCTAAAAATACCAGACATTATTATAGATAATTATTTGGGATCTCAAATCAAATAACAAATCTGTAACTTGGTGTTAATAGCTAAAATGATGAGAATATTTGAAAGTTTTTTTGTATCTGAAGGTTTTTGTGAAGTTCTTTGTATAATGAACAGAAATTCAATAGTTGTTTTATTAATAGCTTCCCAGAATTGCAATTCTATCAAATTTTTTTCTCAGCATAGTGGCCAGTAATCCTCCTAATAAGTTATCTTTAAATTTATAAATTCTCTATCCTTGTTTCATGGATTTTTTACCAGTTTCTATGATGTCTGTAACTTAGCATTTTTACTCCTAAATCAATTAGTAAAACAAAACAAGAAAATAACAAGCAAAATAAAATAAAAAATAAAAAATAAAAAAATAAGCCAAGGCAATAAATGTTAGTATCCTGTTAATAGCCATGATCAAGAGCTATTGTTCCAGCATGATTAAGTATCAGCAACTATCAACATAAAGTGTTAATAATGGAGGATAAATTAAGATAGCAAATAATTATTTATTAATATTTGTGATGTAAAAGGTTGCTTAGATTAAATCTAAACTAAGAGTTCTGTTTTTTTTACTTCTAATACTATTGCTATATATACATAATTGAAATTTCTCAATTCCTCAATTCTTTACACCAGAAATCCTGGAATTCTTGAAATCTTGCAATTCCTTTAAGAAAAATCTTGGAATTTTGAAATTCTGCAATTTCTTATATGAGAATCCTGAAATTCCTGAAATCCTGCAATTTTTCTGAAAGGAATTCTGAAATTTCACATTTACTATATCTACTTCTGATTGGCTAATTTATATGTTAATATATTTTTTATATTCTAAGAATAACATTATTTTCTCCTTTTAATATTGAGCTCTGTCAAGATCTCCTAATTCTAACTCTCCATTCTTAAGTATTTTTTGAACTTTTTTTTCGAAAATTACTTGTGTTATCTTGTTTTGTAATTCTTCAAATTGAGCATTGATTATTTTTTCCATTTAATTAATGGTAATAGAGTCCATTGCTAGATTGAGTAAAATTTCTAGTCGGTCTTGAAATCCAACTTGTAATTAATAGATGGCTTATACTTGTGTGGTTAGATTGTTCTTTTCCACAAATTGTCCAAGTTGTTGTAATATTTCTGGATTGAATAATCACTTTGTCTTATCTATATATAAGTTTTGAATATTCAGATGTTGTTCTAAGTGAAAATAACAAAAGTTTCTTGGAAATTTTTGTATCCACCAATTCCAAGTTTCTTTGGTTAATTTTTAATATAGAGTAATTTTTGTTGGCTCTTCTATTGCCAATTTTATTTTTAGAATTATTTTGTTAATAGTGTTTTCTGGTTTCTTTTGTACTTTGTATTGGAGTATCTTTCTGGTATCTTTGTATTGAATGGTTTGTTAATTGATAGTAATTTCCATATTCTGTTGTTGAATTAATTGAAAGAGTTGTTGTACTAATGAGTAAATATTGTTGGTAATTTCTATTTTTCTAATATCTTCTGTCACATCTATTATGTTTTTATATTCTTTTAATTGTTCAATTTAATGTGTTGGTGTTGATAATAATGATTAGTTCTAGATCTGGTGAAATCTCATCTGGTTAAACTAGTATTCTCTGTGCTCCTAATTGTGGAATATTACTAGTAGATGATGATATTATATGGTAATATAGTTTCAGTCAATTATCATATACTGCTTTGATTAAGATTTTGTTGTTCAACCTTAGTTTATATGCTCCATTTCCTAGAATTTCTTTTATGTGAAATAGTCCATTCTATTTGGAGTCAAATTTTCTACTCCATTGTTTTTTCACTTTGGTATGATGTAAAAGTACTTTGTTTTCAATCTTGAATTCAATTGGTTTATCTGGTAGTTGGTTATTGTGTCTTTCTTTTTGTTTTTCTTGTAATCTCTGAATATTATCAGCTGCTTTTCACTATTTGTTTTCTAATATTTCTATTAAGTTATATGTTTTTCTTAACAATGTTCTTTGGAAATTTTTTTCTGTTATTGGTTCTGTTAGATATGTTTTGACTTCTATCTTAACTGGTAATGTTGCTGTTTTACCATATAATAATTCAAATAGTGTTGCTTGTATAGTGTCTTGTTTTATTGTTTAGTAAGCAAATAATACTGATGATATAAACAAATCCCATTCATCTTGATTTTCTTGACTAATTTTAACAATTGCTTTATACAATGTTTTGTTAAACTTTTCAATTAACCCATTTGTTTGTGGGTGGTATGATAATAATAATGGTCTTTTTATTCCAAATCTTTGGCTTAATTCTGCCAATATTCTGTTTACAAAGTGAGTTTCTTGGTCTGATAATAGTTCTTTTGGACATTTGTGTCAACAAATCAAATTTTGATAAATGAATTTGGCAACGAGTTTTATATCTGCTCTTTGAATTGTTTTTGCTTCTGGCCATTTAGTAAGATAATTCATAACTACTGCAATATATCTGTTTTCTTTGCTGGTTATTGTTAATGATTCAACTAAGTCAATCCCAATATGATCAAATAGTTGTCTCACTTTGATTGGCTTTAATGGTTCACTGGGTTTTGTTCTTTCTCTTTTCTAACAAGCATTACAATTTTGCATATATTGAATGATGTCTGGATACATAGATGGCCAATAGTATCTTTTTCTGATTCTTTCTATGGTTGCTTCTTTGTAAAAATGTTCTGCTGTTGAATCAGAGTGCATGTTAAATAATATTGTTTCTTTTTCTGGTTCTGTGATTACTCTGGTTGGTTGATCTAGATTTTTTCTGTTTTTCTGATAAAGTATATCTTAGTAAGTAATAAAATGTTTAGATTGTTGTTTAATATGGCTTTGTTTTTTTAGAAATAATTTTTCCTTAAACTGCTAAGTATTAATATAGTGTTAGAATTGTTGATATTTTTGGATATTTATTTTTTGTTATATTTTTGAGTTGAAATGTTTTTAGATTTGTCTCATTCATAACAGACCATTGGCATTTCTATTTTTTTTTTTTTTTATAATGTATTGTATAATTAAATGGTAAAAGTTCTATTTTTTATTTAGCATGATGATCATTTTCAAATTTTTGCTTCTGAATTGAAGTCAATCTTTTATGGACAGTGTATATGTTGAATTTCTGGTTTAAGTATTTTTTCTATTTCATGACTGTTCAATAGATTGCTAAGTGTTCTATAGTTTTTTTCAGCTGGACTTAAGTTGTGACTAGCATATACTACTGGATGTTCTCTTTCATTTGGTCTTTTCTAAGATAGTACAGCTCCTAATGCTTGTCCTGATGCATCAGTTGTGATTATAAATGGCTTGCTATAATCTGAATAAATCAGTACTAGAGCTTAAATAAGCTTTCTTCTTAATGTATCAAAAGCTTTTTGTTGAGTTTTTATCTATTCATATTTGGTGTTCTTTGTTTGGAGCTAGTGTAATAACTGAATCTGTTTGGAAAAATCTTTAATAAAGTGTTAGTAGTAACCCACAAATTTCAAGAATGCTTGTAATTCAGTCAAGTTGGTGGGTATTGGAAAGTTCTTAACTATCTTGATTTTGTTTGAATCTGTTTTGATTCTATTTTTGTTTATGACATGTCCCAAAAACTTGAGTTCAGTTTTCCCAAAAAAACACTTGGTTGCATTTAATTTTAATCTGGTTTTTCTTAATCTTTCAAATACTTGTTAAAGATGATGCAAATGATCATCAAATGTCTTAGAAAACACATTGGTGTTATCCAAATATATGACTACTAATTTCCATAGCAGTCTGGTATAAACAATTTTCATGAGCTGTTAAAATATTGCTGGAGCATTCATTAAGCCAAATAGCATTATTTCAAACTCAAAATTTTTTTTTCAAGTTGTAAACATTATTTTTTTCTTATCTTCTGGTTTCATGGTTACTTGTTAATAACCACTGTTTAAGTCTAAAGTTGAGAACCATTTCTTTCCTTCAAAAGTATTGAAAAGTTTTTGGATCTTTAGAGTTGGGTAACTATTTTCTTTTGTTATTCCATTAAGTTTTTGGTAATCCACACAAAAATAAATTTTTTTATTCTTCTTATGAATTAATATCATTAGTAATAATTATTGTTACAGATAATTATTTGGGGTCTTAAGTCAAATAACAAATCTGTAACTTGGTGTTGGGTTGGTATTCTGGTGTTGATATCTGAAGGTTTTGTTGTGGAGTTCTTTGTATAATGAACAAAAATTCAAATGTTGTTTTTTTCATAGCCTTCCAGAATTACAATTCCGTCAAATTTCTTTCTCAGTATGGTGGCTGGTAATCTTGGCAGAGATGCTCTTCTGGTAAGCTATCCTTAAATTCTCAATTCCTATACCCTTCTTTTGGGGTCTTTTATCAGACCATCCTTAACATCAATAACTCAGCACTTAATCTTTAATCAGTTTAGTAAAACCAATGAAATGACAAAACAAAAGAAATAAAAGAAAAAATAAAGAAATAAATGAAAGCAATTACAAGTTAGTATTCCATCAATAGCTGTGATCAAGAGCTATTGTTTTCGTGTAATTAAGTATCACTTACTATCAACACTTCATGTTGATAGTGAAGAGTAGATTAAGATAGTAAATAATTATTTATTGATATTTTTGAATGGAAGGTTGCTTAGATCAAATTTAAACTGAGAGGTTTGTCTTTTCTACTTTTAATGCTATCATTATATATACATAATTTGAGTTCTATGAAATCACTCACATTCTCAAGCAATGTGCTATAATTTTTCAAGCAATGCTCACATTGCTGAACAATGTGCCATATTTTCTTGACATTGCTCCACATTGCTGAGCAATGTGCCATGATTTCTAACATTGCTCCATATTGCTGAGCAATGTGCCATACTTTCTGACATTGCTCTACATTGCTGAGCAATATGCTCACATGCTAACTACTATTCTCCTATTGGTCTACTATTTTTCTATATCTGTTTTCTTTTTCTATAAGTAACATTATCTTCTCCTTTTTAATATTGAGCTCTGTTGAAATCTTTGTTTTGAATTAATTCTAATACTTTTTTTTCAAGTATTGTTTGTTCAACTCTGTTTCTCACGTTTTCCACTTGTGTATTGTTCATTTTTTCTTATTGGTTAATGGTTATGGTTTCCATGTTAGAGTGTAACAGTATTTTTGGATAGTTTTGAAATATGTTGTGTAGTCGGTACATTATTCTAATATGTAGTGTTGAATTTGTTTTTTTTCCAATAAATTCTTCAATTTGTTGTATTATGTCTTAGTTGAATATTTTCTTGGATTTGTCGATATACAACTCCTGAATATTTAACTTCCAACCTAACTGGTAGTAACAATATAATATTGGAAGTTGTTCTGTCTATTGCTTCTAATTTTCTTTTATAAGTTCTTCTGTTGGTACTATAATAAGTATTTTCCCAAACGTGTTCTTTACTTTTTCTATTATGTTATCTGACCAGTTTTTATTATTTTTTGGTACTTGCTAATATGATGTGTTTTTTGTCTTTTTTTTAGTGTTTTGATAACAAATTGTTTGGTTGTTAATGATAATTTCTATGTCTAACTGTTGTTGACTTAAGGTCTGGAATAGTTGTTGAGCTATAGTGTGAATATGATCTGGTATTTTCATTTTCTTGGTTGCTTTTATCACATGTATTGTGCCTTTATATACTTTTTTGGGTTGTTCAATTTGACATGTTTGGTTCAATAACTATAATTGGTTTCAGATCTTATGGAATCTCATCTGGTTGAACTAGTATTCTTTGTACTCCTAGTTGTGGAATATTATTGGTAGATGATAATGCTATCTGGTGATATTGTTTCAGTCAATCACCATGTGCTGCTTTGGCTAAGATTTTGTTGTCTCATCTTAATTTGTAAGCTCCATTTCCAAGAATTTCTTCAATGTGAAATGGTTCTTTCCATTTGGGATCAAATTTTCCACTCCATTGTTTTTCCACTTTAATATGATGTAGAAGTACTTTGTCTTCAATCTTGAATTCAACTGGTTTGTCTGGTAGTTGGTTATCATGTCTTTTTTTTTGTTTCTCTTGTAACTTTTGTATGTTGTCAGCTGCTTTTTGTCATCTGTTTTCTAGTGTTTCTATTAAGTCATATGTTCTTTTCAACAATGTTTCTTGAAAATTATCTTCTGTTATTGGTTTAGTTGGATATGTATTGATCTCTATCTTAACTGGTAATGTTGTTGTTCTACCGTATACTAGTTTAAATGATGTTGCTTGTGTGGTATCTTGCTTTATTGTCCAATAAGCAAATAATACTGATGGTATAAACAAATTTCATTCATCTTGGTTTTTTTGACTGATTTTGGTGATTACTTCACACAATGTTCTATTAAATTTTTCAACTAGTCCATTGGTTTGTGGATAATATGGCAATGATAATAGTCTTTTAATTCCAAATCTTTGACTTAATTTTGCCAGTATTCTGTTCACAAAGTAAGTTCCTTAATCTGATAATAGTTCTTTTGGACATCCATGTTGACAAATCAAATCTTGATGAACAAATTTGGCAACGAATTCTGCATCTGCTCTTTGAATAGCTTTTGCTTCTGGCCATTTAGTGAGATAGTCCATGGCTATTGTAATATATTTGTTGTCTCTGCTAGTGATTATTAATGGTCTGACTAAGTCAATTCCAATACGATCAAATGGTTGTCTCACTTTGATTGGTCTTAATGATTCACTTGGTCTTGCTTTTCCTCTTTTCTGACAAACATTACAATTTTGCACGTATTGGATGATGTCTGAATACATTGATGGCCAATAGTATTTTTTTCTGGTTCTTTCTATGGTTGTTTCTTTGTGAAAATGCCCTGTTGTTGGGTCTGAATGCATATTGAATAATATTGTCTCTTTCTCTGGTTTTGTGATTACTCTGGTTGGTTGATCTGGATTTCTCTTGTTTTTTTGGTAAAGTATATTTTGATGGTTGATAAAATATTTGGATTGTTGTTTTATGTCTTTTTGTTCTTTTTGAGATAATTTCTCTTTGAACAATTGAGTCTTTATATAATATTGTAGTTGTTGGTATTTTTGTATATTCATTTTTTGTTATATTTTTGGGTTGGAATGTTTTTAGATTTGTCTTATTCATGACAATCTATCAGCATTTCTATTATCTTTTCCCTTTTTATAATGTACTGTATAGTTAAATGGTAAAATTCTATTTTCTATCTAACATAACAATTGTCTGCAAATTCTTGTTTCTGAATTGAAGTCAGTCCCTTGTGATCCGTACATATTTTAAACTTTTGGCTCAAGTATTCTCTTCATTTCATGACTGCCCAATAGATTGCTAAGTGTTCCAATGCTGGAGTTTTATAGTTTTTTTCCGCTGGACTTAAGCTTCTACTGACATAAGCTACTGGATGTTTTCTTCTATCTGGTTTTTTCTGCAATAGTACTGCTCCCAATGCTTGACCTAATGCATCTGTAATGATGATAAATGGTTTGCTGTGGTCTGGATACATCAACACTAGAGCTTGAATAAGCTTTCTTTTCAATGTGTCAAATGCTTTTTGTTGAGCTTCAGTCCATTCATACTTTACATTCTTAGTTTGTAGCTGGTGAAGTGGCTGAGCTAGTTTGGAAAAGTCCTTGATGAAGTGGCAATAATAGCCTGCAAATCCCAAAAATGCCCTTAGTTCTGGCAAGTTTGTTGATACTGAAAAGTTTTTTACTATTGCAATCTTATTTGGATCTGTTTTAATATCATTTTTGCTTACAACATGTTCCAAAAACTTGAATTCAGTTTTTCTAAAAAAACACTTTGTTGTATTTAGTTTTAATCTGGCTCTTCTTAGTCTTTCAAACACCTGCTGGAGGTGATGCAGATGATCATCAAATGTTTTTGAGAATACATTGGTGTTGTCTAAGTATATGACTGCTGATTTCCATAGTAGTTCAGTATATACAATTTCCATGAATCATTGGAATGTTGCTAGAGCATTCATCAAGTCAAATGGCATGACTTCAAATTCGAAATTCTCTTCTCTTGTTGTAAATACAGTCTTTTTTTTGTTAGCTGGATCCATGGCTACTTGCCAGTAGCCATTATCTAGATTCAGTGTCGAGAACCATTTGTTTCCTCCAAAAGCATTGAATAGTTCTTGGATCTTTGGAGTTGGGTAGCTGTCTCTTTTGGTTATTCTATTCAATTTCTGGTAATCTACACAAAAGTGAATTTTTCCATTCTTCTTCCAGACTAGTATCACTGGTGATGACTATGGACTCATTGATGGCTGAATTAGCCCATTGTCAAGCATCCAATTGATTTCTTAATGAATAATCTCATGGCTAGCTGGTGGTACTCTGTATGCTTTTTGTTTAATTGGCATTGCATCTTCAGTTTTGATCTGATGCTAGATAATATTGGTGCAGACAAATTTATTTTCACTAGCAAAGATGTCATTAAAGTTGCTGAGTAACATTTTTAGTTGCATCTGTTGGAGTGGGTCTAGATTTTCCATGTTTATCTGTTCCAATTGTTTTGGTTGGAGCAGATAACATTCACTTTGTCCATAGATGGTTTGTGATGTGATGTCCACATATCCACACAGTTGTGGAAAATCTGAAATGTGGTTTGGTAGTTGATTCTCAACTTCAGTGGTTAAATATCCAATAATAGTTTCTTTTGGTATTTTAATAACGTTTTCAGTTGTGTTGTGGATGGGAATCATAATATTTTTGGAGCTGTTGGCTGAGATGTAGAATTTGGTGAGTCCAATCTCTCCTGATTCACAAATGGTGGCTTCTGCTTCAAACAATTAAGCTTGATCCTTCACTTCTCTTTTTATGGCTAACATATATTGGTCATATGGTGGAATGGAAATTGCTTGATGGGTTGAGATAATTTCTCTTTTGTCAACAATTTTTTCCTCTGTCATATTGATTGGTATACCTATTCTACCCATTAATCCAAATCCTTGTATCCCTCTAGCTGTAATCTTTAATTCCTTCCTGTTTCCCATTGACACTAATTGAGCTATTTTTACTAGAGGTAAAAATATTGCCTGTGCTATCTTTTTGTTTGAATCTATGGTATATGCCTTTTCTGAATTATTTTGTAGTATAACAATGATATTTTCTACGTATTCTGCATCAATTATTCCTCTTCTAATGTTAATTCCCTTTTTCGCTAAACTACTCCTGGATGTTAGTTAAACTATTGTTGTTGCTAGAATTTCCAGTGGTATTTTCAGATCGATGTAAGTGCGTAAATGTGGTTCCAATTTGATGGGATTTTTCCTTGGATATCTCAGATCAAACCCTGTATTGGTATCATGTACGCATTCTGGCATAATATCTTCATCATTATCGCTGAACCATTTTAGTTCCTGCTCCTTGGTGAGGTCAGAGAACACGATATATTGTTCATAGTTTAAATTGGAGTTTGAATCTAAGTTGGAATTGTTGTCATTGTTATTGTCATTTTGAATAGAGCTAAAACCATTATTTTTGTCATCATTGTTGTTGGAGTCTGAATTGGAATTGGAAACTGATTCTAATTCTGATGCACAGCTGCTGATTGGTTCTTCTTCCTCTAAGATTGTGTAGATCATGCATGGTGATAGATTGTAAATGAAGTTATACTTATTACAATATTGGAAGTCACAGGGAATTAAGCAATAGTCACATAGTTGAGTATTGATTTCTTCCAACTATTGCTCTTGTTCCTCTTTAGTGGGTGCTAATTTCTGGTAGTGTTTATGAAATTGTTCTGGATCTAGTAGATTTATGACTGGTTCTGGATCCCAGTCAAGTTTTATGGGTTCAGGTAGGTTGTTTTTGATTGTTTTTATTTCTTCTGGGATCACTTTTTTGATTTTGGTGAGTGCTATTCACCAGATTTTGTCATCATCATGTGGACATCCATTCAGATATTTGACAGTTTATCTTCAAACAGCATCTATGAGCATTCCTTTTCTTACCTAGTTGCTTATAAGAATCATGTATTAACACGATTTGTTGCACATTTCTCCTTATCCAGAAATGTTGTTCCACATTTCTTTGTCCAGAAGAGTTTTTCTACAAGCCAAGCATGATTCATTGTTCCATTTCTCTTTTCATTTTGGACATCCAAAGTGTTTTATAATGCATGTGTGGCAATAGAATTTGGTTACTGTTGAGTATTTCTCATCATTGCCACAACATGCACTCATTGATGACAATTTCTTGTTGTAATTAATGCATATGAGTTTTGGATGATGATAGCTTGATTGTAGTATTGTGTACATATATGTAGAGTGAATAGAGGTTGGTATGAAATTTTTTTTTTTTTTTTTTTTTTCTTTTATTTTATTCTCTTCCCATTTCCAGGTTGTTGATAATTCGTTCTGATCATTGTGGGTTTTCCAGTTTTGGTCAGCATTCTAGGTAAGTTCTTTTCTTTTCTTTCTTTTCCTGTTATTGTCATCACACAAAAGTACTAGCAGCAGTTTGTTGTGTTCTTCGCCAGCCCAGAATACTTGATAAGCTTCTCAGATAGGTTTTTTTTTCTTCTTTAAACTCTATAAATGGTGCTGTCGAGTTGGTGGTTATGAAATGGCCACACGTGGCTGTTACATGTGTGTGTTGTCCGTTCTGGCTGATTTGAAGCTTCTGCGTATTCCAATTAAGTAATGTGTTGGTTTTAGATAGCCAATCATTACCAACAAGTGCTTGGTATTAGGTGGCTTCTATGACTAATACTTTGATTGGTATGATGATGTCATTGACTTCTATAGGGAAGTCATCAATCTCACCAATGGGAGTTTTGGTTGCTCCATTGGCGGTTATGATTCTGGCGCTGGCAGTGCAATCAACTCGGTGACCTAATTGGTTCATGAGTTGTTTTGTAATAATGCTGCCAGCTGATTCACTATCTAGGATCAGTTTGATGGAATGGCCATCAACTTTGGCATTAGTGTACATAGCGATAATTGGTTTGGTGTCAAGAGTGACTCCACTGAATAATGGGACTGGTGTAGTTTCTTCAAGTTCAAATGGAAAGATTGCTGCTAGTGATTTGTTATTGGTGACAGTGGCTGGAGGTATGTTGTTAGTAAGTGATTGTTTTTGGTTGGTTTTTAGATTATTGGGTGGGACGTCTTCTGGGGTAACTAGGAGACTTAAATAGTTCTGAGAATTCGGGTTTTGGGCATACTTGGTGTCTGAATTCTATGGTCAAAATTCTGATAATTGTGCCATGAAACTGGGGATCAGTTGATGGACTACCATTAATGATCTCTAGCTTTGCTGTGTTAATCTTGGTCTTTGAGTTCTGTTTTGAGGTAAGTTCTGTAGTGGTGTTTGATATTGTTGGGGCAAATAATTTACCTGAAACTGCGGCTGATAATTGGGTTGGGACTGTGGTTGATAAATTGCTGCTGGAGGCTGATAGACTGGAGGTGAGTATAATTGCTGTATTATTGGTGTTTGATATATCGGCTGCATCATAAGTAGGTAATCTTGTTGATATAGAGCTAAGTTTGATTGATTACTAATGTAATTCTAAGTTTGTAGTCGGCAATCGGAGTTTTGATACTGATTAACTAATCTCTGGTCGCTTATTTTTTTTTGACATTCAAATTGCAAATGTTCTTGTTTACCACAATCATGGCAAATACACATTTCCTACTGCCACTGTTGATTGGTCAAAAATGTTGGACACAACTGATTCTGAAAACGATCTGTGTTTCTGGAATTATTGTGTCATTGTGGTGGTTGATATATTGTGCAATTGTCAGCTAAGTATCCTTCCAATTTCTGATTAATTGAATCACTGAATTGTTTCAATTTGGAATCCAATTCAGATGATCCATTTATGACCAGATTTACAGCTTGAGCATAATTGGCTTCTAATTCAGCTGCTTCAAAATCTCGTGCATTAGTAACTGCGTCCTGGAGAGTTTGTGAGTGTATTAGATGTACACATTGGAGGATACTACTGCACAACCCATGGATGAACTGGTTTAAAATTTGTGGTGCTGTAAAATAGTCAGCTTGGATCACTTGAATTTGGTGTAGGTTCCTGTAGAATTGTCCCAAGTAAGTGGTAATTGCTTTAATTTCTCCTTGTTTGATTGTGGTGAAGATGTTGGCTAACTTGTTGATGCTATTATTGTTACTAAAGTACCTCAAAAATTTGGTTTTGAATTCATTAAAATTTTGGGGTTTGATGGTGAGGCTTTAGTACCATTGTTACAGATGACTATTTCTGGTGTTGGATTAAATAACAAACCCATAACTTGGTGTTCAAATCTAGTTGCAGTTGATAGTAATCTGAAGGTTTGTGTCTAAAAGGTTTGTATCTAAAGGGTTTGGTTGAGTTCTTTGTATAATGAACAGAGATTCAATGGTAATAGTTTTATCTATAGTTTCCTGAAACTGCAGTTTCATCAATTTCTTTCTCAGCTTAATGGCCAGTATTTCTTCTGATAAGTTATTCTCAATCAAGTGTTCTACTCTTATTTCTGGGTCTTTTACCAGTCACGTTTATCCTGATGTCAGTACTCTGCACGTTAATTCTCAATAGAGTTAGTAAACAACAATAAAATCAAAGCAAAAAATAAAGAAAAGAAAAGAAAATAAAGAAAGAAAAGAAATAAGCCAAGGTGATTTGCAAGTTAGTATTCCATCAATAGCCATAATCAAGAGCTATTGTTCCAGTGTGGTTAAGTATTAATTACTATCAACATAAAGTGTTGATAGTGGCAGTGGATTTGAGATAACAAACAGTTATTTATTTGTGATTTGGAAAGTTGTCTAGATGAAATCTAAACTGAGAAGTCTGTCTTTTTAGCTTTTAATCCTACTGCTATATATACATAATTGAGATTCCTCAATTCCTCAATTCTTTACAACAGGAATCCTGCGATTCCTTGTGAAAATCCTGTAATTCTTGGAATCTTGTAATTCCTAAGAGGAATCCTGGAATTACACATTTTACTATGTCTACTTCTGATTGATTAATAACTATGCTAATATATATTCCCTATATTTCTATAAGTAACATTATTCCCTTCTTTTAATATTGAGCTCTATCAAAATCTAACTCTGTTAATTCCCTTTCTTGAAGTATTTCCTGAATTTCATTTTCGAGAATTACTTGTGTTATTTGAGTTTGTAATTCTTCAAATTAAGCATTGGTGATCTTTTCTAATTGATTACTAGTAACCATATCCATTGCTTTGTTGAGTAAAATTTCTGGTCAATCTTAAAATGCTATGTGTATTCAGTATATGACTCAGGCCTATGTAGATAAGTTGTTCTTTTCCACAAAATGTTCTAATTGTTGTAGTATTCTTGTGTCAAATAATCACTTTGTTTTATCCGTATATAGATTCTGGATATTTACGTGTTGTCCCAAGTAAAAATAACAATAGTTTCTTGGAAATTGTTGTATCCACCAATTCCAAGTTTCTTTAGTTAACTCTTGGTATAGTGACTCTTTTGTCAACTTTTTTATTGCTAATTTTACTTTTGTAATGATTTTGTCAACAGTATTTTCTGTTTTCTTCTGTGTTCTATGTGGCAATGTCTTTCTAGTGTCTTGATATTGGATGATTTGTTGATTAATTGTAATTTTCATCTTTTGGTGTTGAATCAATTAAAAGAGTTGTTGTGCTAGTGAGTAGATATTATCTATAATTTTCATTTTTCTGATATTTTTTGTCACGTCTACCATGTCTTTATATATTCTTTTGATAGATTAATTTAATGTGTTGTTGTCAATGATGATGATTGGTTCCAGATCTTGTGGAATCTTCTCTGGTTGGACTAGTATCTTCTGTACTCCTAATTGTGGAATATTACTGGTGGATGGTGGTGTGATATTGTAATATGGTTTTAGTCGATCTCTATGTGCTGCTTTGGTTAAGATTTTGTTATCTAGTCTTAATTTGTAAGCTCCATTCCCTAGAATTTCTTTTATGTGAAATGGTCCATCCCATTTGGGGTCAAATTTTCCACTCCATTGTTTTTCTACTTTGGTATGATATAAGAGTACTTTGTCTTCAATCTTGAATTCAACTGGTTTGTCTGGTAGTTGATTATCATGTCTTTTTTTCTGTTTCTTTTGTGACTTTTGTATGTTATTAGCTGCTCTTTTTCATTTGTTTTCTAATGTTTCTATTAAGTTATATGTTCTTCTTAACAATGTTTCTTGGAAATTTTTTTCTGTTATTGGTTCAGTTGGATATGTGTTAACCTCTATCTCAACTGGTAATATTGCTGTTCTACCATATATTAATTCAAATAGTGTTGCTTGTGTGGTGTCTTGCTTTATTGTCCAATAAGCAAATAATACTGATAATATGAACAAATCCCATTCATCCTGGTTTTTTTGGCTGAGTTTTACTATTGCTTCACACAATGTTCTATTAAATCTTTCAACTAATCCATTGGTTTGTGGATAGTATGGTGATGATAGTGGTCTCTTAATTCCGAATCTTTGGCTTAGTTCTGCTAATGTTCTATTCACAAAATGGGTTCCTTGGTCTAATAATAGTTCTTTTAGATATCCATGTTGACAAATTAGATCTTGATGGACAAATTTGGCAACAGATTTTGCATCCGTTCTTTGAATTGCTTTGGCTTTTGGCCATTTAATAAGATAGTTTATGACTACTGCAATATATCTGTTGCTTCTACTGGTAATTGTCAATGATCTAACTAAATTGATTCCAATACGGTCAAATGGTTGTTCCACTTTGATTGGTCTCAATGGTTTGCTGGGTTTTGTTCCTCCTCTTCTTTGACAAGAATTACAATTTTGCACATATTAGATGATGTCTGGATACATTGATGGCCAATAGTATCTCTTTCTGGTTCTTTCTATGATTGCTTCTTTATGAAAATGTCCTGCAGTTAGATTTGAGTGCATGTTGAACAGTATTGTCTCTTTTTCTGGTTCTGTAATTACTCTGGTTGGTTGATCTGAATCTTTTCTATTTTTTTGATAAAGTATATTTTGGTGAGTGATAAAATATTTGGATTGTTGTTTGATCCTCTTTTGTTCTGGTTGAGATAATTTCTCCTTGAACTGTTAAGTATCTATATAATGTTGAAGTTGTTGATATTTTTGTGTGTTTATCTTTTGTTATATTTTCATGAGTATTGTTTTGGTTTTGTTATATTTTTGGGTTAAAATGTTCTTAGATTTGTCTTATTCATGACAAACTGTTGGCATTTCCGTTGTCTTTTTCTTTTTTATAATGTATGGTATAAGTATATGATGACAGTGCCATTTTCCACTTTGCCTGTCTTCTGTCCCCAAATTCCTGTTTATAAAGTGATGTCAATCCTTTGTGGTCAGTATACACGTCGAATTTCTGACTTAAGTATTTGGCCCATTTCATAACTGCCCAATATATTGTTAAGTGTTCTAGTTTTAGAGTTCTATAATTCTTTTTGGCTGGTGTTAGACCTCTGCTGGCATAAGCTACTGGATGCTCTTTCCTATCTGATCCTCTCTGAGATAGTACAGTTCCCAATGCTTAACCTAATGCATCAGTAGTGATGATAAATGGCTTGTTGTGATCTGAATAGATCAATACTGGAGCTTGAATTAGCTTTCTTCTTAGGATGTCAAAAGCTTCTTGTCAGGTTTCAGTTCATTCATATTTTGTATTTTTGGCTTGGAGATAGTTGAGTGGCTGAGCTATTTTGGAAAAGTTTTTTATAAAGCATTGATAATAGCTTGTGAAGCCTAAGAATGATTGTAACTCTGTCAAGTTGGTTGGTACTGGAAATTTTTTTACTATCTCTATCTTCTCTAGATCTGTCTTGATGTCATCTTTGCTGACTATATGTCCCAAGAATTTTAGCTCTGTCTTGCCAAAAAAACATTTGGTGGTATTTAATTTTAGCTCTGCTTGTTGTAGTCTTTCAAACACTTGTTGAAAATGATGAAGATAATTATTAAATGTCTTTAAAAATACATTGGTGTCATCCAAGTAAACTACTACTGATTTCCACAATAAACCAGTGTACACAATTTCCATTAGCCATTGAAATATGGCTGGAGCATTGGTTAAGCCGAATGGCATAATTTCAAACTTAAAGTTCCCTTCTCTGATGGTAAATGCTGTTTTTTTTTTGTCGGCTGGATCCATGGCTACTTGTCAGTAATTACTATCTAGATCTAGTGTTGAGAACCATTTATTTCTTTCAAAAGCATTGAATAGCTCTTGGATCCATGGAATTGAGTAGCTGTCTCCATGAGTAACTCTGTTGAGTTTTCTATAATCCACACAAAAGCAAATTTTTCCATTCTTCTTTTGGACAAGTACCACTGGTGATAATCATAGGCTCATTAATGGCTGGATTAATTCATTGTCAAGCATTTGATTGATTTCTTGACAAATGATTTTATGGCTGGCAGGTAAAACTCTGTATGCTCGCTGTTTAATTGACATTGCATTTCCAGTCTTAATTTGATGTTAGATGATGTCAGTTCTGCCAAATTTGTTTTCACTGGCAAAGATGTCATTGAAATTGTTGAGTAACATCTTGAGCTGCATATGTTGTAGTGGGTCTAGATTTCCCATGTTTATTTGTTTCAATTGTTCTGGTTGGAGTAAATAACATTTATCTTGTCTGTAGATTGTTTGTGATGTAATGTCAACATATTCACAAAGTTGTAGAAAGTCTGGAATGGGGTTTGGTGGTTGGTTTTCTATTGCTGTGGTTAAATATCTAATGGTGGTTCTTTCTGGTATCTCAATGACATTTCCAGTGTTGTTGTAGATGGAAATTTTTATGTGGCTATAGTTTTTGGCTGGTATATGGAAATTGATTAGTCCAATCTCTCCTGATTCACAAAGGCTTGCTTTAGCTTTAAAAATCTGTTCTTGCTTCTTTTTCTTCCTTTCTATTGCTAGCATGTACTGGCTATATGGTGAAATGGAAATAGCTTGACTGGTTGAGATAATTTCTCCTTGGCCAACAATTTCTTTCTCTACCATATTGACTGGTATATCTATTCTACTCATTGATCCAAATCCCTGTAGTCCTCTTACTGTTATCCCTAATTCTTTCCTATTTCCCACTGAAACTAACTGAGCTATTTTCACCAGAAGCAGAAATATTGCCTGTGCTATTCTTTCATTTGGCTCTATAACATAGGTCTTTTCTGAGTTATTTTGTAGCATAGCAATGATATTTCCTACATATCCTGCATCAATTATTCCTTCTCTGATGTTTATTCCCTTTTTTGCTAAACTACTTTTAGATGCTAATTGAACCATTGTTGTTGCTGGAATTTCCAGTGCTATTTTTAGATTAATATAAGTGCACAAATGAGGTTCCAATTTGATGGCGTCTTTTCCTGGATATCTTAGATCAAATCCTGTATCAGTATCATGCACACGTTCTGGCATGATATCTTCATTATTATCACTAAACCATTTCAGTTCTTGCTCTTTGGTAAGGTCAGAAAGTGCAATATATTGTTTGTAGTTTGAATCAGAGTTTGAATCTAAGTTGGAATCATTGTCATTGTTATAGCCATTTTGAATGGAGCTAAAACCATTATTTTTATTGTTGTTGTCAGAGTTTGAATCGAAGTTGAAACTTGATTTCGATTCTGATGCGCAGTTGTTGATTGGTTCTTCTTCTTCGGGGATTGTGTAGATCATGTATGATGGTGGATTGTAGATGAGGTTACAATTATCACAGAATTAGAAGTCACATGGAATCAAACAATGGTCACATAATTGGGTGTTAATTTCTTCCAAGTGTTGCTCTTGCTCTTTTCTCATGGGTGCTAGATTCTGATAGTGTTCATAGAATTCTTCTGGGCTGTTTTTTAAGTCAATAAAGATGTCCAGATTGAGAACCAAAACAATGTCTGTTGGTTCTGGAAGATTATTCTTGATCTTCAGAATTTCACTGGGCAAAGCACCTTCTACTTTGGCATTGGCGATTCACCAGATCTCATTCTCATCATGTGAATAGCTGTTTAGGCAGAATATAGCTCGGTGCCATGCTGCTGTGATGGGCGTACCATGACTTACCCAGTCGCTAATGAGGATTGTGTATTGGCACGAAGTGTTACATGTTTCTTCTTGACCAGGAATGTTGTTCCACATTCCTTCATCGAGTAATTGTTTGCCATAAGTAAGACATGGTTCATTGTTCCACTTGCCTTGTCTTTTTGGGTAGTCATATTGTTCCCTATGACAGGACTTGCAATAGTAATAGGTTCACGTTCAGTAGTCTTCATCTGGCACTACTCAAGCTCCCATTGAGAACAGTTTCTTCTCACAGTCTTTGCATTTGAGAGGTATATATGGCAGCTCTTTTATTGGTTCACGTGAGTATTCTCTTTCCCAGCCACTAGTTATTTCTTCTGCAGTGATGGTTTTTTCAGGTATGTTTTCTTCCCAATCTAGAATTGGTGGCATCTCACTTTGGTTGTTGTCGGTCCAAGTGTTGATGGTGGCTTTCCAGGTAAGTTTTTCTCTTTGTTTCTCTTTTCCATTGTCATTGTTGTCCCAGGCAAGTATTGGCAGCAGTTCGTTGTGGTTGACGTCAGCCCACGAGACTTGGTATGCTTCCCAGGTGGGTTTTGCTTTTTCTTTCTCGAATTTGATAAGTGGTGTTGATGGCGTGGTGATGAACTTGAAGTAGTCACATGTGGCTGGTACCTATATGTGTTGACCATTCTGGCTAAGCTAGAGCTCTTGGGTGTTCCAATCTAGTGTCGCATTGGTTTTGAACAGCCAGTTGTTCTCAACAAGTGCTTGGTATTAAGTGGCTTCCATAACAAGTACTTTGATTGGTACTATGATGCCATTGACTTTTATAGGGAAATTATCAATCTCTTTAATGAGTGTTTTGGTCATTCCATCAGCTGTAATAATTCTGGCACTGGCAGCGTGATCAACTTGGTGATCTAATTGATCCATGAGTTGTCTTGTGATGATACTGCCAGCTAATCCACTATCTAAGATCAGTTTGATGAAGTGACCATCAACTTTCACATTAGTGTACATCGCAGTGATGGGTTTTTTCTTGAGTGCTGCTCCACTAAACAAAGGTGGGTTGATGGTTTCCTCCAATTTAAAAGGAAAGATGGCTATAAGAGATTCATTTTTGGTGACCATTGCTGGTAGAATATTGTTGGTAAGTGTTGTTTGGAGTGGGTTGGATTCCGAGCTGTTGGTGATGGCATCTTCTGGGATAACCAAGAGACTTAAATAGTTCTGAGAATTTGGGTTTTGGGTGGAACTGGTACCCGAATTCCACTGTTGAGAGCCTAATGGTTGTGAGAAGCTGGAGATCGGTTGATAAACAACCATTGCCAATCTCCAGTTTTAAGTGATTCTAGATCTTGGGTTTTCTGATGTTATTTGAGTGGAGTTTTGGAGTGGTGTTTAAATTAGTTGTTGAGGCTAATAAATTATTTGGGGCTGTGGCTAATAAATTACTGGTGGCTGCAATTGATAAATTGGAGGTTAATATACTGGCAATTGATAGATTGGTTGCTGTGTTATTGGCAGATAAGTGGTTTGATATTGGTCTTGATTTGGGTAGTGATTCTGAGTCTGAAATCTGCAATCGGGTTTCAATATTGATTTTCCGATCGTGAATTGTTGTTATAAAATCAACAGTTGGCTCTAATATGACCTTGTTTACCACAGTTGTGACAAACACGCATTTCTGGCTGCCATGGCTGATTGGGTAATAATGATAACAATAATGTTGATAGACACGGCTGATTTTGGAAATGATTCGTGTTTTCTGAATTATTGTGTCATTGTAGTGATTAATAAATTGCACAATTGTCAGCTAAGTATCCCTCTAATTTTTGATTGATTGTATCACTGAATTGTTTTAGTTTGGAATCCAAATCAGATGATCCATTTATTACTAAATTTACAGCTTGGGCATGGTTGGCTTCTAGCTTGGCTGCTTTAAAATCTCTGGCGTGGGTAATGGCAGTTGGGAGGTCAACTGGATGCTATTATGCAATCCTCTGATGAACTGATTCAAGATCTGTGGCACTGTAAAGTAATCAGCTTGGATTGCCTGAATTTGGTGCAAATTTTTATGGAAGCATCCCAAGTAAGTGGTGACTGCTTCTGTGTCTCCTTGTTTGATGGTGGTAAATGTGTTGGTCAAGCAATTGATATTATTGTTATTACTAAAGTATCTTAAAAATTCTGTTTTGAACTTATTGAAGGTTTGTGATTTGGCGGCTAGGCTCTAATACCACAAATTGACAGTATCTTTGAAAAAATAGAGGATTGCTTGAAGGGCTCTACCATTATTTTATCTGTTGGCCACTATGGCTTTTTCAACATTGTTGAGCCATATTTGGGCATCATCCTTTTTACTGGTAAAATTGTTAAGTTTTGTGATTGGTGCATAGGCCATTGGATCTAAGTTGGGTTGTTGTGGTGGTAGTTGAAGTAATTGTTGTTGTATGGGTTATTAAGGTGGTAGTTAAAGTAGCAGTTGTATGGGTTCGGCTATTGGATTAATTGGTGGTTGATTGATGATGATTACTGGAGGTAAGTTTTATTGATTTATTAAATTGGGTTTCGATTATCTTGAGTTGGCAGTGTCTGAATATTCAGAGTTTTGATTTCCAGATTTTCTGGGTTTAGATTTTGCTGGGTTTAAAAATTCAGGGTTTCAAATTTTGGGTTTTCAGTGATCGGGTTCTGGTAAGTGAATTCTTGATTTTTAGCTTCTTTTTCTTCCTTTTCTTTTGATTCCATTACTTCCCACAGATCAGAAATTCCGAAATCTGGAAGAGACAGTGGTGATTGGAGTCTTGATGGCATTGATGATCGTAAGTTAAATCCTTTAAAATACATGCCATATGGTCCTAATAACTCTGCTTTCCTTTGTTTACTTTGAAATGGAAATTGTCCAAATGCTGATGTTGTGTTTGATGTGGCCATGCCAGTAGATGTAATATTAATGGCACTTCCAGATGTATAGTGGTATGATAGATTAGTTGAAGACTCAACTTTTGTTTTCTTCTAAGTAGGTAGTTGTATTCTTTTGGGTGTTACTGTTGATGTTTGCAGTTTTTCTTTGCCTTTGCTAGTGTAAGTAATGGGGTATCTTTGCTGTGTGTAGTGTTCAATTTCTTTGTTGATTTCCATGATGACGGAGGCAAAATTGTGATTTGTTGGCAGGTTGGTATTTTGAATTAATTTACTGTAAAAGGCTTCTTTTGCTGATTCAATATTTACTAGTGTTCCTAACAGATAGGCAATTCTTTTGTTGACATAGAAATTGAAAGCTGATTTCGCTGATATGTGGTTGTGATTTAATCCCAAATGTTGACAGTAATGTTAAAATAAAGATTTTGCAAATTCTAGATGGTTTGCTCTTATGTTTTCTGATTCTGCCACTTTTAGATTTGTGTTGGTGCTGGTTCTCTGTAGGATTATACCTCACAGGGAGCACCAAATGTTACAGGTAACTATTTCTGGTGTTGGATTAAATAACAAACCCATAACTTGGTGTTCAAATCTAGTTGCAGTTGATAGTGATCTGAAGGTTTGTGTCTGAAAGGTTTGTATCTGAAGGGTTTGGTTGAGTTCTTTGTATAATGGACAGAGATTCAATGATAATAGTTTTATCCGTAGCTTCCTGAAACTGCAGTTTTGTCAATTTCTTTCTCAGCTTGATAGCCAGTATTTCTCCTGGTAAGCTATTCTCAATCAAGTGTTTTACTCTTATTTCTGGGTTTTTAACCAGTCACATTTATCCTGATGTCAGTACCTGTGTGTTAATCCTCAATAGAGTTAGTAAACAACAATAAAATCAAAACAAGAAATAAAGAAAAAAAAAAAAAATAAAGAAAAAAAAAAATAAGCCAAGGCAATTTGCAAGTTAGTATTCTATCAATAGCCATGATCAAGAGCTATTGTTCTAGTGTAGTTACATATCAATTACTATTAACATGAAGTGTTGATAGTGGCAGCAGGTTTGAGATAACAAACAGTTATTTATTTGTGGTTTGGAAAGTTGTCTAAATGAAATCTAAATTAAAAAGTCTGTTTTTTTAGTTTCTAATTCTACTGTTATATATACATAATTGAGATTCCTCAATTCCTCAATTTTTCACAACAGGAATTCTAAGATTCCTGGAATCTTACAATTTCTTTAAGAGGAATCTTGGAATTCTGGAATCCTGCAATTCCTTGTGAGAATCCTGTAATTCCTGGAATCCTGCAATTCCTAAGAAGAATTCTGGAATTCCACATTTTACTATGTCTGATTGGTTAATAACTATGCTAATATATATTCTCTATATTTCTATGAGTAACAATGCTCTCTATAAGATATAATCTTACAGAGAACCAACATCAACAACAGTCATCTAAAAGTAGCAAAATCAAAAATAATAGAGACAAACTATTTAAGATTCACCAAATTCTTATTTTAACAATATAGCCAATAATTGGGCTTAACCAACAACTATTATCCAGTGGAATCAGTTTTTAACTTTTACATTAACAAAAAAATCACAAATTTTCTAAGAAGACCAATTGACATTAAATCAGCAAGAAAAAATTTCTATACAGAATTAATTTAATACACCAGCTTACCATGAAATCACAGTTTTGCACCAATTATCAGAAAAATCAATCAAAAAATTGAAAAATATACTCAACAACAATTTCCTATTATCTATGCAGATAAGAGTAAAGGAAAGTTATAAACACTAACAGCAATCCCAAAAGGAATACAATTATTAATGTGGAAGAAACAAAGAATTAAATCTCTATTATATCTATTATATCATCACACATTCAGAAATACCATCAATATCATATTAGCAGGCATGTTCACATTAAATGTAATATCAACATTTGGACAACTTCCCTTTTAAAGTAAACAAAAGAAAGCAGAATTATTAGGAACTTATGGTAATTATTTTAAAGGATTTAAATTACAATCACCAATACCATCAAGATTTTGATCACTGCTGTCTTAACCAAATTTCGGAATAATGAGTCCCTAGAAAATAACAGAATTAAAAAAAAAAGAAAACAACAATCAGAAATTCTATTACCACAACTCAATAGTAAAAAACCTGGAAGTTGAAACCTCGAATATTCAAACTTATAAAATCAGCACAATTTAAACTCTAATCTTATTAATTAGCAAAACTTATCTTTAGTGATCGTGATCAATCAACCACTAATTAACCCAATTGCAGAGCCAATACAGCAACAGCCACCAATACCACTTTCACAATCACCAATACAACAACAACAACTAATTATACTAATAACATATGTACCCATTGTCAAACTTAAAAAATTCACTGACAAAGAAAATAACATACAAGTGTGGCTAAATAATGTGGAAAAAGCCATTACAGCCAATAGATAGAATGATGTCAGAACTATATAAGCCATTCCATATTTTCTCCAAAATACCACCAACTCATGATATTAAAGCTTGGTTAACAAATCTCAAGATTTTAATGTATTTAAGCTTAAGTTCCTGCAATATTTCAGCAATAATAACAGCATTAACTGCTTAGCCAACATTTTTATTACCATTAAGCAAGAGAAAACTGAAACAGTCACTATTTACTTGGGATGCTTCTACAGAAATCTGCACCAAATTCAAGTAATACAAGCTGATTATTTCACTGCACCACAAATTCTGAATCAATTTATTAGAAGCCTGTGCAGTAGCATTCTCCAATGTGTATGTCCATTACATTTGGCAGACCTTTAAGCCATAGTCACCTATGCCAAAGATTTTGAAGCCACTGAATTAGAAGCCAATCATGCCCAAGCCATAAATCTAATAATAAATAGATCATTTGATTTGAATTTCAAATTAAAGCAATTCAGTAATTTAATTAATCAGAAATTAGAGAAATACTTAGCTAATAATAATCAGGCATTTTTTCAATTTTCACAACAATACAATAATCAAGGAAACTCTAATTATTTCTAAAATCAATCACATCTATTATCGTCAACCAATCAACAATGACAACAAAAAATGTGTGTTTGCCACTACTATAATAAATAAAAACACCTGCAAATTGACTGCTGCCATCACTTAAATGACCAATGATTGAGAAGTCAATATTGAAACCCTGATTGCTGGTTTTAAACTCCAAGTAATCAACCAAACCCAACATTATATTAACTGAATTACCTACTAATGATGCAGCAGTCTATTTATCAACTACCAATTTATTAAACCCCAGTACCAGTTATTTATCAACCACAGCCACAAATAGTTTATCAACTTCAATTACTCCCAACACCACCACAAAATCCAGCTCTGATGTCACATAAAAACCCAAGACCAAGAATGATCTAACAAAGCTAGAGATCAGCAATAGTAGTTCATTAGCCAATTCTCAGTTCATCAAACCAACCATTAGAATTATAACAGTGGAGTTGGAAACCAGATACATTCAACACCCGAGTTTTTAAAACTATTTAAGTCTCTTGATAACTCCAGAAGATGTCTTATCCAACAATACAGAACCCAACCAAAAACAATCACTTACCAGTAACATATCTCCAGCTACCATTACTAATAATAAATCTTTAGCAGCAATTTTTCTTTTTAAACTCAAGGAAACAATACTAGTCTTATTATTTAGTAGAGCTGTGCTCAATGTTAAACTCATTACTACCATGTATACAGATACCAAAGTCAATGACTATTCTATCAAGCTTATCCTTAATAGTGAGTCAGCTGACAACATTATTACATGACAACTCATAGACCAATTAGGTTGCTAAGTTGATCATACTGCTAGTGCCAAAATTATTATGGCTGATAAAGCCACAAAGACTCTTATTGGCAAGATTGATAACTTCCTCTTTGAAGTCAACAGTACTACTTTATTAATCAAAGTCCTAGTAATAAAAGCCACTTAGTACCAAGCTCTCATTGGTAATAACTGGCTAGTCAAAACTAATACTGTACTCAACTGAATAATGTAAAAGCTCCAGCTCAGCCAGAATAGTTACCATACACAAGTACCAGCAACCTGCAGATACTTCAAGCCAACTACTATATCACTACTAATTATATTCAAAGAAAAAAAAGAAAAACTCATCTGAGAAACTTACCAAATTTCTTGGGCTGATAAAGACCACAATGAGCTACCACTAATTTTAACTTAGAAAGAGAAAGGAAAAAAAAAGAAAGAAAAGATAAAAACACACAAGCCACTACCTCTATACATATTTTATACTTGGCACCCCAATTACAGGCCAATTACTATTGACCCAAGCTAATATGCATTGATTATGACAAGAAATTGTCATCAATGGGTGCATATTATGGCAACAATAAAGAATGGCCAATGAGAACCAAGTTCTATTGCTGCCCATGCATACTTAACTAATTTGGCCAACCAAAGAGACAAGGAAAATAAGATAATAAGCCATGTTTTACTTGTGGAATGACTCTTCTAGATAAAAGAATGTAGAATAACATTCCTAAATGAAGAGAAACATATGACAAATTGTATTAATATACAATTCTAATCAGCAACTGGGTTAAAAAAGAAACACCAATAAAAACCATCTGGAGAAGAGCCATAAAATATCTGGATGGTTGTTCACATAATGATGACAAAATCTGGTAAATGGCACTCACCAAAATTGAAGAAATGTTACCAAAAGAAATAAGAACAATCAAAAACAACCCATCAAAATCCATAGAACTCAATTAGAACCCAAATTCAGATATTATCCTAGAGTCTATAAACCAGAACAGTTTCACAAACATTACCAAGAATTAGCACCCACCAGGGAAAAACAAAAATAACACTTGAAGCAGTTAAATGCTTAATTTTCTGTGATTTTCAATATTGTAATGAGTATAACCTTATTTACAATTCATCACTATGCATAATCTACACAATTTCAGAGAAAAACAAACCAATTAGTAGTTGTGCATCAGAATTGGAATCAATTTTCAATCCTGATTCTAACTCCAACAATAATGACAACAATAATAATAGTTCCAGTTCTGTTCAATATGGCAACCAAAATAACAATGATTCAAACTTTGATTCAAACTTTAAACAATATATCATGCTCTCTAATCTCACCAAGGAGCAGGAACTTAAATGGTTCAGTAATAATAATAAAGATATTATGCCTGAACACATGTATAATACTAATGCAGAGTTTGATCTAAAATATCTAGAAAAAAAAGCCATAAAATTGGAACCACAGTTATATACCTGTATTGATTTCAAAATAGCACTGGAAATTTTAACAACAACAATGATTCAATTAGCATCTAGGAGTAGTTTAACAAAAAAAAAAATTAACATCAGAGGAAAAATAATTGATACAGAATATGTAAGAAATATTATTGCAATGTTACAAAATAACTTAAAAAAAGCCTATATTATAGAGCCAAATAAGAAGATAAGACAGACAATATTCTTGTCTCTGGTTAAAATAACTCAATTAGTATCAATGGAAAACAGAAAAAAATTAAGAATTACAGCTAGAGGAATACAAAAATTTGGATTCACAAGTAGAATAGACATACCAGTTAATATGGCAGAGAAAAAGGTTATTAACAAGGAAAAAATTATTTCCACTCATTAATCAATTTCCATTTTACCATATGACCAGTACATGTTAGCCATAGAGAGAAAAGTAAGGAATCAGATTCAGATTTTTGAAGCAAAAGCAACACTTTGTGAATTAGGAAAGATTGAATTAGTCAATTTACACATACCAGCCAAAAACCACAATCACATCAAAATTTCTATTTACAACAACACAAGAGACATTATTGAGATACTGAAAGGAACCACTATTGGATATCTAACTACCAAACCTCATTCCAGACTTTTTATAACTGTGTAGATATGTCAACATAATATTACAAACCATCTATAGATAAAATGAATATTATTTGCTCCAATCAGAACAATTAGAACAAATAAACATAGAAAACTTAAACTCACTTCAATGTATACAATTCAAAATATTACTTAACAACTTTATTGACATCTTTGCAAGTGAAAATAAATTTGGTAAAACTGACATAATCTAGCACCAGATCAAAACTAGAGATACAATACCAATTAAACAGAAAACATACTAGATACTACCAGCCAGCCATAAAATCATTTATTAAAAAATCAATTAAATGCTAGATAATGGGCTAATTTAGTCATTAATGAGTCCATAGTTATTACCAGTGATACTAGTCCATAAAAAAAATGGAAAAATCCACTTTTGTGTGAATTATAAAACACTCAATAATATAACTTGTGGAAACAGTTATTCAACTCTATAAATTCAGGAATTATTTGACACTTTCAGAAGAAAAAAATGGTTTCTAATATTAGATCTAGATAGTGGTTACTGGCAAATAGTTATAAATTCAGAAAATAAGGAGAAGACAGTATTTACCATAAGAGAAGGGAATTTTGAATTTAAAGTAATACTATTTGGCTTAACCAATGCACCAGCCACATTTCAATGGCTAATAAAAATTGTTTATACCAGACTATTATGAAAATCAGTAGTTGTGTATTTAGATGACACCAATGTGTTCTTAAAAATATTTGATGATCATTTGCATTATCTTCAGCAAGTATTCAAAAGACTGAGAAGAGCAGAATTGAAACTAAATACAACCAAGTGTTTCTTTGACAAGACAAAACTCAAGTTTTTGAAACATGTTGTAAGTAAAGAGGTCATTAAAACAGATTCAGATAAAATTGAAGTAGTAAAGTTTTTTCCAGTATCCACCAACCTGACTGAACTACAAGCATTCTTGGAATTTACAGGATACTATTATCACTTTATCAAAGATTTTTTCAAACTAACTTAACCATTACACCAGTTTTAAGCAAAGAATACCACAGGCTCAGAGCTGCTTTTAGACTTTATGACCTATTTCACACCTGTAAAAACGTACTACAAAACCCAATTTTTCAATCTTTGAAGTATGAATAAAAGAAAAACCAGCAAGAAGCTTTCAACATATTAAGAAAAAAGCTTATTCAAGCTCTAGTACTGATTTATTTAGATCACATCAACTCATTCATTATCACCACTAATGCATCAGGTCAAACATTGAGAGCAGTATTATTGCAGAGAGGACTAGATGGAAGAGAATATTCAATAGCATATGCCAATTGAAGTTTAAGTCCAGCAGAAAAGAACTATAGAACATTAGTACTAGAACACTTAGCCATCTATTGGGTTGTTATGAAATGGAAGGAATACTTAAGCCAGAAATTTGAAGTGCATACTAATCACAAAAGATTAACTTCAACCCAGAAGCAAAAATTTGGAGACAATCAACATATGAGATAGAAAATAGCACTTTTACCATATATTTTTACAGTACACTATAAAAAGAGAAAAGAAAACAGAAATGTTGACGGTTTGTCATGAATAAAACAAATTTGAACACTTTAACCCAAAAACATAACAAAATTTAAACAGTTAAAAACAAAAATATAACAAAAGATAAATACACAAAAATATTAACAACTTCAGGATTATATAAATACTCAACAGTTCAAGAAAAAACTATCTCAAAAGGAACAAAATAACATAAAACAACAATCAAAATATTTTATCAATCATTAAAATATACTTTACTAAAAGAACAAAAGAAATCCAAATTAACCAACTAAAGTAATTACAAAGCCAGAAAAAGAGACAATATTGTTCAATATGCACTCAAATCCAACAGCAGAATATTTTCATAAAGAAGCAATCATGGAAAAAACCAGGTAAAAATACTATTGGCCATCAATATATTTAGACATCATCCAATATGTTCAAAATTGTGATGCTTGTTAGAGAAAAAAAAGAACTAGACCCAGTAAACTATTAAAATCAATCAAAGTAGAACAACTATTTGATCATATTGGGATTGATTTAGTCAAACTATTAACTATAACCAGCAGAAGAAACAGATATATTGCAGTAATTATGGATTATCTTACTATCAACCAACAAACTATTTGATACAGAGATACCAGAAAAATACACCAATACAAAGTACAAAAGAAACCAGAAAACACCATTGACAAAATAATTCTAAAAGTAAAATTGGCAATAAAAGAGCCAACAAGTGTTATCCTATATCAAGAATTGATCAAAGAAACTTGGAAGTGGTGAACACAAAAATTTTCAAAGAACTTTTGTTATTTCTACTTGGAACAATACCTGAATATCCAAAACTTATATATGGATAAGACAAAGTAATTATTTGATTCAAGAATATTACAACGACTTGAGCAATTTGTGGGAAAGAACAATTTAACCACATAAGCCTGAGCCATCTATTGATTACAAGTCGGATTTCAAGACTAACCAGAAATTTTACTTAATTTAACAATGGACACTATTACTGTTAATTAAATGGAAAAAATAACCAATACCCAATTTGAAGAATTACAGAACAAAATAACACAAATAATTTTCAAAAAAGAAGTTCAAGAAATACTCAAAGAGAGAGAATTAAAATTAGAAGATCTTGATAGAGCTCAATATTAAAAGAAAAAAATAATGTTACTTATAGAATATAAGAAGTATATTAGCATATAAATTAACCAATCAGAAGTAGCCATAGTAAATGTGAAATTCCAAAATTTCTCTTAAAAAATTGCAGAATTCTTGGTGTAAAGAATTAAGAAATTGAAAAATCTCAATTATGTATATATAGCAGTAGCATTAAAAGTAAAAAAAGACAGACCTCTTAGTTTAAATTTAATCTAAGCAACTTTCTACATTACAAATATTAATAAATAATTATTCACTATTTCAAATCTACTCTTCACTATCAATTCTTTATGTTGATAGTAATCAATACTTGACCACACTAAAACAATAGCTCTTGATCATGGCTATTGATAGAATACTAACTTGCAATCATCTTGGCTTATTTTTTTTATTTTTTCTTTATATCTTTTATTTTTATTTTTTTATTTTGTTGTGGTTACTAATTGATTAAAAATTAAGTGCTGAATTATTGATATTAAGGATAACCTGATAAAAGACCTAAAAAAAAGATAATATTAAATATATATTAACAGATAGCTTATCAGAAGAACATGAATGCCAGAATAAACTGGCCACCAAGCTGAAGAAAAAAATTGAAAAAACAACTTACCAACAATGGTAACATTATTATCGAATCTCTGTTCATTATACAAAGAACTTAACCAAAATCTTCAAATATTAGCAACCATCAGTAAATCAATTGAGCACCAAGTTACAAATTTGTTATTTGCTTTGAGATCTCAAATAATTATCTGTAACACTGGCCATTATGTTGAGAAAAAAATTTGACAAAATTGTGATTCTAGAAAGCTATGGATAAAACAACCATTGAATCTCTGTTTATTATACAAAAGACTCAACCAAAATCTTCAAACACCATAAAACCTTTAGATATTACCAACACCACTTCAGTTATTGAGCACCAAGTTACGGATTTGTTATTTGTTTCCAGACTCCAAATAATCATCTGTAATAACATTCAAAAATTTACCAAAATTTGCCAAAATAATAGATAATTTACTAAAATAGTTAATAATCATCAAAATAACTTGTAATTTGTCAAAGAATAAAATTTAAGTTTATAAAATAGTATTATAACAAGTTGTATAAAAGAAAAGTTTCACTTTTTAAGAAAATATATCTTATCTTATTCAGAATTATTTTTATTTATATTAATTAGCTTTACAAAAAGTAATAAAAATTAAATATATGAAAACTAAATTTCTTAACTATTTATACTTAAAATTTTCCAAAAATTTAACCAATATTTTGAAATTAATTAGTTACCAATTTCAGTAATCTATTAGTAACTCCAGATCTGAACAGAAAATAATTCTCTTAACAAAATTCTATTTTTTTTACATTTTTTATTTTTTTTTATTTTTTTATTATAACCATTAAGGTAGTTTACAGATAAAATTCCTGTAAAAAAGTTGACTTTTACAACAAAGTAACTACATATTTTAGTAAGCTTTTAGACAAGCAATTCCTGGAAAAGAGTTAATGTTTACTACAACATAACTATACTAAACAACTAATATAGAATTGGTTATTCCATTTATAAGTCTAACAATTCAAATTATAAAAGATAATTTAAAGATAAATTCAGTTATTAGAGATTTACTAGCTTCCAGAAAATGTGAATTAACAGCAAACAAATATTAATAACATTTAAGAAAAGAGACCAAAAATTTCTAGTAACATTTGGTGCTCTTTCTATAAAAATAACACAACAATAACAACTTTAAAGTAACAATTACACTAGACACAACAACTTTAGAGTATTATAAATCAATCTACACCTATTGCAAACAAAAATTTAATATTCCAGATGAAATTGAAGTTTTTAAAAAATTACTATACCAATATATTAAAAATTGCATCAACAATTATTTTTTTGGAAACTATAATATCTCAGAAGTTAAAAAAAGCCTCTATAAAAATTTAATACACTATTTTTGCTTAGGAACTGAAAACCTTAACAGTGAAACACTTTACATCTACTTTAAAAAACTTAACTTTAATATTATTTAATATTGTAAAAAAAAATACCCAGTATAATCCAAATACTCTTTCGACTTTAAATTAAAACCCAAAAATAGCAACAAAAAAAAGCATAAAAAAAAACATCACAAATTAACTATACTGTATATAACATACCAAAAATAACTGCCAAATACCTACAAATATCTAAACAAGAAACCAGCATTAAATTACTACTCTTAATTACACTATTTTCAATTTTACTTGCTCAATTACAAACATCTAATTTATTATTAATTTATTTTTCAAGACTAAAAAATTTCACATCACCAAAAAGCCCAATACAATAATCTAAACAAATACTTACTAATACTAATCTTTTCGATTTTTTAGCAGAAAACCAAAGCAATTACTTTGATAACAATAAAAATGTTTTTGAATTTATAAAAGAAAAAACTACTGAAAACAAAGATACAAAAGACATAGCAACCACTTACATTACAAAAATTATTGAATTTACTAAAGAAAATACTGATACCAGCCCACAAAAATAGTTTGACAAAGTTCAGAAAGCAAGAAATATAAATAAATAGAATGGAGCAAAAATGCTAAAAGCAATTCCATACTTCTTTTAAGAAACAATAAAAAAATGGTTTGAAAATCTGATTGAACTTTTTAAAAACTGGCAAGCATTCAAAGATGCTTTTTAAAACAATTTACCAACAACAATATCTCTATTACTCTCCAAAATTGTTTTTATAATATTAAATAAAATTTTTTTGAAACTGTTATAACTTATATTGGAAGATTCAACAAACTTCTCTAATGAATTTAACAATTAAAAATTAATGATTACTATTTCAATGCTCAGATTTTGGATCAGTTTATTGCAAGATTAAAAAACAAACTTATTAAGAAAGCTTAACCACATGCTGCTAACTACTGTCATTTAACATGCTAAGACCTATAAAATGGCAATAGAAGAAATTAATCACACCAAACTTGTGAATTTTACAATTGGAGAAACCAGTTCAGCAGTTAAAAAGAAAATTGATTAATTAACTAAGAAAGTTGAGAATTACTTTACCAACCAAAAATAACAGCAATAATAACAAAAATATTAATCACTCTAATAACACAATCAAGATAATTACATATTATTACTAAACAACCAATTTCAAAGCTGTCACTATTGTAAAATTTCTGAACACTGAAAATAAAATTGCCAAAAAATACAACAAGATTAACAACAAAGAAATAATTAATATTATTCTCAACCTCCACAATCTTATTACCAATCTTTACTACCAGCTTATTATTTATTGAGACCCCAATACCAAAATAATTACTACCAATCTGCTCCACAATCTATTCAACAATAGTATTAACAACTATTTGCTCAGCAATATCAAATATCTGTTCGAAAATTGATTCAACAAAACCAATTTGTATTACAAAATTGGGTTTTTAATAGTAATTAATTCAATTCTAAAAACCAGTTAATTTCTTAAAATCTGGCTTAGCAAAAATTTATATATTACTATACTTAATCTAATTACTTTACAATATCAAAAAAATTGGATTTTTAACAAACTGTACTTTCTAAAAGTAAAGCTGTAGCACTAAAATCAAACTCTTTCAACAATATTATTTTATCAGTCCAAATTACCCAAAATGCTAATTTCTCAGATATATTTTCATTCGAATTCAAGGCCAATAAATTACTATTTCTACTTAATTATACAGCAGTCAACAAACAAAAAGTGATTACAGTAATATATATTAAAGCTAAAGTTAAAAGAAAACCAATTTAATTAATTTTAAACAATGGATCTATAGATAGTATTATTACTTATCAACTAATATAATAGCTTTAACAAACTGTTAACAGATCTGTTCAAACAATTATTGTTATTGCAGATAATATGAAAAAGATCTTGGTAGAAGAAATTGACAATATTTGTTGTAATAATAACTGTTTGAGTAAATTTGTTAATGTTTTATTATAATTGTTATATTAACTAATAAGTAATAATGCTTCTAATAAATCCATTGGCTAAAATTAACCAAATTGGTTTTTTTTTAACTTCAACTTCTGTATATATAACTGTGATTGCTTTTTGTTTTGTAATAGCTGTATTATTAAGCAATAATGGTAATTTGTTTGCTTTAAATTTAAATAAAAATATATTAAAAAAATTAGCATTGGACAATTCTGGCTGGTAAAATTGTATTATTAAAAGAGTTTTGTTTTGAGACTGTAGCTTTATTTTTATAAAGTACAATTTGCTGAAAATCTGATTTTTTTAGTATTGTAAAATAGTTAAGTTGTATATGAAAGTAATTGGATTTTTGCTAAACTGAATTTTGAGAAATTAACTGGTTGTTGAGATTGGATCAGTTGTTGTTTGTTGCAAATTGGTTTTAAGGTGCAAATTAATTGAGTTGAATTAATTTTCAAGCAAATACTTAATATTGTTGTATAAACAGTAATTGATATTGTTGTTGTATTAGTTATAAAGCAAGTTGATAATAGTTGGTTTAATATTAAAATCTGAATAGATAGTATAATGGTACAAAAGGTGTCCAAAAGTTTTCAAACAAGATTTTATTTAACAATAATATTAATTTTTTTATAAAATAAAACAAAATAAACAACATATTTAAAATTTTATAGTAATTTTCTAAATTTTTCTATTAATTGTTACTAAATATTTAAGTCAGCAATATTTTTGGTAAGTAAATAAATATAAACATTCTGAATAAGATCTTGAAGCAATTGAACCAGTTTTTTTAAATCAATTTATTGTATTCAAAACTGTTGTCAAGCTGCAATTGATTATATTGACAATATTATAATATTTTTTGCCATGCTATTGTAATAAGCATATAGTATTATATTAAGTAATCATTAATTTTTTTTTGTTCTTATTTTGTTTTAATAAAAATGATAAAAAAATCTTATATGGCATGTTATATTTCATTTTTATAAAAAAATGAGTATGAATAAAATTAATTATGCATATTACAAAAAAATATTATACATATGTGTTTAAAAAATAAAAAATGCATAATTAAATAATTAATTAACTTAATTTAATAATAAATTCATGCTTTTCTAATTATTTAAGCATGTGAAACATTACTCCAAAGTTTGTTCAGAAACTTTTAAACATTCTTTGTAGTAAAAATTAATAGTAAGATGATTATAGTTGAGAATAACATTGATTATTCCTGTTTTGTTGGTCTTTTTATATCTTTTTATAATCTTGTTTTTAGTGTTCTGAAATTCTAAAATAATAGCAGTTTTAAGATTAATTGTTAAATAATAATAAAGAGAAATTGTTCTGATTTTGTCATTATAGTGGCTAGTATTTTTGTTGTTACTGCTGTTGTTGTTAATTTGTAAAATAGTTTTCTATTTTTTTAGTAAGTTAATTAATTTTTTTTAGCTGCTGAGCTGGTTTTTCTAATTGCAAAGTTTACAAGTTTTGTACAGTTGGCTTTTTTTATAGCTATTTTATAGTTTTTTGCATATTAAATAGCTATAGCTAAGTCTGTTAAGACATGAAAACAAGCTTTTTTGATTAGTTTATCTTTTAATTCAGTAATAAATTAGTCCAAAATTTAAGCATTAAAGTAATACTTATTGGTTTCTAATTATTGAATTTTGTTAAAAAAGTTTGTTGAACTTCTCAAAATAGGTTATAATAGATTTAAAAAGTTTTTGTTTAATATTCCAAAATTGGTTTTGGAAAGTGATAAAAGTGATGTTATTAGTAAACAGTTCTAAAAAAACATCTTTAAATGCTTGTCAAATTTTAAATAATGTATTTAAGTTTTCAAGCTATTTATCTGCAGTTTTTTGAAAAAAATAAGTAATTTTTTTTAATATTCTTGCTGTATTCTATTTATTTACATTTTTTGCTTTCTGGATTTTGTTAAGCCATTTTTGTAGACTGGTGTTTGTATTTTTTTTAGTTAATTTAATAATTTTTGCAATATAGATAGTTATTATTTTTTCTGTATTTTTGTTTTCAGTAGTTTTTTTTTCTGTAAATTTAAAAATATTTTTATTGTTATTAAAATAATTGCTTTGGTTTTCTGCTAAAAAATTAAGAAAGTTAATACTAGTAGATATTAATTCTGGTTGTTAAATAGAGTTTTTTGGTAAAATAAAATCTTTTGGTCTTGAAAACTAAATAAAAAATAAATTGGATGTTTGTGGTTAAGAAAGTAAAATTAGAAATAGTGTAATAGAGAGTAGTAATTTAACATTGGTTTTTTGTTCAAATATTTGCAAGTATTTGACAATTGTTTTTAATGTGTTATGAATTGTTTTTGGGTTTTGTTGTTGTTTTTATTTTTTTTTATTGTTATTTTAAATTTTAATTCTATGTCTAAAGAAAATTTAGATTGTACTAAATATTTTATTTTACAATATTAAATAATATTAAAGTTAAGTTCTTGAAAGTAAGTATTAAGTGTTTTACTATTAAAGTTTTTTGTTTTTAAGTAAAAATAATATAGTAAATTTATATAAAAGTTGTTTTTGATTTTTGAAATATTATAATTTCCAAAAAAAAAATTGTTGATATGTTTTTAATATATTAGTATTGTTATGATTGAAACCTACACTTCTTATTAATTATCACATGTATTAGCTACTGATGTTATATAAATTAGCCACTCTATTTTTAGAAAGTAATCATTAACCTGATCATTGACCTGACCATTAACCTAGTCATTAACCTGATTATTGACCATTTTTGATAGCTATATAAGCAATAAATCTCTTAGCTATAGAAAAGTATATAAGAATTAAAGAAATAAAGAAATAAAATAACAACTTTCATCTTAATCATTCTTTTATCACTAATTTTTTTTTTCTTATCTTCAAGTATCCAAACATCTTGGAATAAAAAACTACTTGTTGGTTATTCCTTACTCTTTTTCTGAAACATATAATTGTAATATTTGAAAATTATTGAATAAAACGTAACTAAAAAGTACATCTGATATCTAATATTGAATTTTAAGAGTGTTAATATGAGGCATAGAATTATACCAGTATGTGATCATTTGTTGACAGTATAAACTATCTCTGTACTTTCAGATTCTCTGGTTATTCTTGAAAAGTATATTTTATGAGACTGATCTTACACATTAAATTCATACTTATTCAATTCACTCTTTGAAGTTGAATTTCTTTTGATTCCTTTTATCACCCTACAATTCTGTTATCTTTTGCTATCCATTAGCTTGTTACACCAATCTGTAACAATATAATAATTTTTTGAAAACTTTATTTTTATCATGAATGTTGAATCTTTGCTTACAGTGAATGTAAATTAACTGATAATACTTTAAAGTTATTGTGTTAAGTGTGATTGCTATTTTGAAGTTGTTATTATTGTGTTAATTTATAAGAGAACACCAAATGTTACTAGAGGTTTTTGGTCTTTTTTTTGAATGTTGTTAATGTTTGTTTGCTGTTAATTTACATTTTATAGAAGCAGTTAAACTTCTAATAACTGAATTTATTTTCAAATTATTTTTTATAATTTAAATTATTGGACTTATAAATAGAATGACCAATTCTATGCCAATTATTATATGTAGTTACTTTGTAGTAAAAGTCAATTCTTTTCTAAAAATTGCTTATCTGGAAACTTACTAAAATGTGTAATTATTTTGCTGTAAAAGTCAACTTTTCTACAAAAATTTTGTCTGTAAGCTACTCTAATAATTATAAATAAAAAATAAAAAAAATAAAAAAATTGAGAAAAAATGGAATTTTGTCAAAAGAATTGTTTTCTGATCCAAACCTAAAGTCATCAACAGATTACTAAAATTGATAATTAATTGATTTCAAAATATTAGTTAAATTTTGAAAAATATCAAGTATAATATTTTAAAAATTGGTTTTTCAAAGTATTTTTATTGTTTTAATTATACTAATAGAGTTAATTCTAAAGTAAAATTGTTATTCTCTTGGAAAATATATTTTCTCAAAGAAAGAAGCTCTTTTTTTATAAAACTTGTTGTAATACTAGTTTATAAACTTGAATTTTTTTCTTTGCTATAATTTAAGTGAATTAAAGATATATTTCAACGAATTTATAAGTTATTTTAACAAATTTTTAATTATTTTGGTGTATTTATTATTTTAGCAAATTTTTTACAAATTTTGACAAATTTTGAATATTACATAGTTTGGGATATTGTATAATTTAATTATCCTAATTTTTATTGTACAAATTGAGTTATTAATTAAATAGTAATATTTGATAATTTGATTAAATAATAAGTAATAATTAAAACAATATTAATATATTAATTAATAATAGGAATTATAAGAGTAATTTTATGCTAATTAATGGCTAAAGTTTATTAATAACAATATAACAAAAACAATGAAAAAAATGAAAATTACAAACAATATTTACTCTGTAGCTTAACAATTATTTCAACTTATTAAACATTAAAAATTAAACATAGAAATTACATTCAATCAACAAATAATACAATATAAAAACACTAGAAATAAACAAAAACTTCAATATAAAATACAACATAAAATACATATAAAAACTAAAAACATAATCAAAAATATAATAGCAAAAGTCAAAATATTATTAAAAACACCAAACACAATAGCATTATTCAAAGAGTTAATAAAAAAAAAATTGAAAATAATAAACACAACAATTTTCTAAAAACTTTTGCTATTACTATTTCAGTTAGGAAGCTTTCCCGATTTGTTAATAGAAATTATTCTTTTTATAATAGTAAAAAAAATTAGAAAAGTTTTTGGAAATGATTGTAAAACACTAAACAAAATTTCTAAAATATTACAACATGCAATTACTTTTCTTCTTTATAAGCTGCCATTACCATCAGAATACAATAACAGAACTATTATATCTGGCTTGTTGTTTACAAATATTATGAGAGTTTTAATAATAGTTGACATATAATACAGTACTGCTGCTCTTGGTGCTTTGAAGACTAGTAATGCTTTAGAGACTGATAGTGCTTTAGAGGCTGTTGCTGTGAATATTAATAAAGTTACTTTGGATTAAACTTTGGCTAATAAGATTACTTTTTCTCCATATTGGGAGAAGAAATTAACAGACTTACAAGCAAGAATAATGGCCCAATAGAATCCTCTGAAAACAAGTTTGTTAATGAAATATTGCTCAAGTAAATCAACTAGGAATGAAGTTCAAATTTACATTTTCTTAGAAAAAGAAATGTGATCAGTAATAAAACTCAGAGCATAAAAATTCCAATATATACCCAATAAATACATTTTCATACCAACTTTGGTATCCGTGATTAAAAAAGGGCTCCATACTAGCAATCATATTCATTATTTGACCAATATTTAGTATTAGCAAGCAAAAGTTTGACTGATAGTTTTAAAGATGTATTAAAAATCAACTTTTTTTGGGCAAATAAATCCATGTTAAATGCTTTTCATAATCCAAACATAATCATGCAGAATGGAGATTCAGACCTAGACTTAATATATCATGTTTTAAAAATGCCAATTATAAATAGTAATATACTCAACTCAACATAAACAAAACTGTACACAATACAATATATTTCTAACTTCTTGAAGGATATTTATTAGACTGTTACATGATTAACTTGATAAGCTTCGAAAACATGATTACTTAAAAAAGATATTAGAAAGTTAATAATAGATAATAGTTGTGATTTTATTAACAGATTTATATTTTTTGATGATCTGCTTCTTCACTTGTTACTGAAATTGGTTTTCAAATACCTAACAATATTTTCTTAATTTGTCTTGCTTTAAAAAAGTCTATTCTTTTTATCCATGCAATTTTACTGAATTTTTTCATTTCTTTGCTTAATATTCATTTATGGCCAATATTACAAAAAACACAATTAAAGACATTTGGATTTACAAACTGTGTCTTTTTTATCTGAACTCAAAATTGATTTGATTCAGCAATAAAGCTAAGACGTGTATGAGACCTGTATATTTCATTTTTAGAATATTCGATAACATTAAAGAGATTAGTATGTAATTTCTTAAATTTGATATAGTTATGCACTGCAATTTCCCAATGCCATTGTGAAGGTATAGAAAGAATCAATGATTTGAGCATTTTATTAATTTCTTCAAGTATTGTATCATGGCCTTAATGTTGATTTAAAAGTTTAGATTGAGAAATTACAATTCTTTCTTGAATCAGCTTGCAAACTTCAGGCTTCAATTGTAGCCATTGTTTTTCATCAGCAATTTCAATTAATTGGTAAATAGGATGGTGCTAAGTAGACCAAATTGGTACAAACATTTGTCTAGCCATGAGTTTTAATGAAAACTTATTGAAACAAACTCCAGTGTGAAAGTTAATAATTGTTTGTAAATAAAAAAAGACTTGTTTATACTTTAACCTAAACATAGAATCTGTTTCATTTTGGGCCTATTCTAAGTAACCTTCAACAGATAGATTTTTTTTAGAAACAACATATAACCACATTAATTTGAAAGCCATTGTATGCCTATATATATTACATATTGAATTTTATGACTTATAATGATCAGAACATTTTTTAAAAAACTGCAGTTAACTTTCACTCCAATATTCTTAACATTGTGCAAAGTATTTTATATCAATATTCCAATTCAGCTTAACAAATGCTTTTAACATATTCATCTCTTCATAAAGAGCATTTGGAACCAATATAAGCCAAGAAAAATTTTTTTTGATCATTTGTGCACAATGATAAGATATTTCATCACATGTTACTACAATCCATCTGTGGCTATCATTTTTAATACCAGATAGTTTTTTAATATGCTCAAAAACCTTTTGAATATTGGCAATTGAGTTTAGGTTTATGGCTATTGGATCAGGAATATATAATTGCAGCATATAAACCTCAATTTTTGGATACAATTGTGCATTTTCAAATGTGTAAGAATAAAGAATGGGTTTTTTGGTAATGTCAACTGATTCATTCAATTAATTCATCTTAGTGATTGTTAGTAATTTGTTATGACATGTAGAACAAACTCGCTTTTTATTATTAATGTTAGACAATTGACAAGCTGGGCATTTTTTTAGAGAACCAATTTGGCTTTGATGTTGTACTAATTTATCAATCATATTTGTTTCTTGACTTTTTTCTGCACAAAACTTTTCTAAAATAATAGTAAGATAATTAGTAAGTTCTTTATGAATTTCATTTATCATACCTAAAGTTAAAGAAAATAATTTTTCATATTCCTTTTCAGGAAGTTCAGAATACAACCAAGAATCTATATTTTGAATATTATTAATTTAATCATAATTAAAAGCAACAAAACTCGTAATAATATTGAATATGACTGTATTATATTCACAATCTAAGTAATTTTTTTGACCTTTTTGTTTATTGTCAAAGGCTAAAAATAAAAATTTTTTGGAAAGCTTTGACTGTTCTATAGCCAAACTTTCTAACCAGTTAGTAAACTTTTTATAGTAACCAGAACTTATAATATGATTATCAATATCAATAACTATTTTTGATCTTGCTATTGAATATTTGATTGCTGAAGTGGCTAAATTTATAGCAGAAACATATTTTAAGTACCTTGATCTGTATATAGCATCAACTGCTACAGCACACTTAAAAAGCTTTTCCCTTTCATTTTGATATTCATCTTCATTATAAGTAAGAGTTTCAATAAATCTTACAATAACTGGATTTTGTTTTACAAGTCATGTTAAAGGACAATACTTTAAAAGACTATTTAGACTAAAACATTTATGATTTTTTTTCAAACTTATTATATTATTATACAAATTACCTCATTCCTTTTTGGTAATTTTTTTTACAGATTTAATATAATCTTGTTGATTATTAAATGCTTTATTTAATTGCTTTTTTAATGTCGCATTCTCAGATAATAATTGCTGATTGATATCTTCTAGTTCTTATATTTGTTTTATATAAACTTTATATATTAGATCTGGCAAGAATACTTGGACTCCAAAATCAGAAAAAGTTTTTTCTAATTCTAACAACTTGTTATCATTAGAAAGTTTTGGTCTTTTTTTTTCTGTTTTTTCTAAATCTAAAAAAGTTAAATTATTTGATTTAGTAATTCGTTTAATAAAAGACTTTTTAACAACAATCTGATTATAATGTCTTTCACATAAAAAGTAATTGTTTAGAGAATTAAATAATATAGTTAATCTAGGAAAATACTTAGTTATTTCTATTATTCTTTCTGCTACAATATTAGCTGATACATGTTGCCATCTTTGACTTTCCTTGATCTTATATTTTACTAATTGACTTTTGTCATATTCACTGATAAGAGATTCCAACAAACAGGGTAAGTCTTTGGCATTTATTATAAAGCAAGACATAATTTTAAATCCAATTTAATAAAAAACTACTATGTAAAGTTGCATGAATCTTTATAGATTCTGAAACTTTGTGTTTATAAAAGTATGTTTCTACTATTAGTTTCGATTTTTATATGAAGTATTTGATTAATAAAGTATTATCAAATTCTCTATGCTAATAATGCTAAACACTAATTAGATTACAAAAATTTTTTGTGGATTATTCCAGAATTGATCTACGAAATTTAAAATCTTCCTGAGTGTACTTAAGACAAAAGCTCAATATTCAAAACTTGTATATTGATAAAACAAAATAAATGTTTAATATGACAATATTATAGCAAATAAAACAATTTGTGAAAAAAAACAATCTATCTACATAAGCATAAGCAATATATTAATTATAAGCAGAATTCTATGAACATTTAGAAATACTGTTATATCCAATAATAAATACAGTAATCATTAATCAATTGGAAAAAATTACCAATGCCCAATTCAAAAAATTACAGACCAAAATTGTTCAAGTAATTTTAAAGAAAGAAGTAATGAAATTAATTCAAGAGAAAGATTTAGAAGAGCTAAAAGATTTAAAAGATCTTAATAAAGCTTAATATTAAAAAGAAGGAATAATATTACTTATAAAAATAGAAATTATAATAGGTAAAAAAATAGCCAATAAGAAAAAAACATAGTAAATAGAAAAATTTCAAAATTTTTTTCAAAGAAATTAAAAAATTTCAAAAAATCTTGTATAACACAAATTATGTATATATAATGAGAATATTAAAAACAGAAAAATAGATAATTGAAAATTCAAATACAAAACATAGTTAAAAATAAGTAATTATTCAATATTTCTCTTTTTAAAAAATAGTTTTTTAGAATTTGAAGTCGAATTATATTTATATTAATAAAATTATTTATTATTATTCAATTTATATTATTATTACTTGATTAAAAAATATTAATCAATTCCATACTATTAACATGAAGTGTTGATAAAATTTAATATTTAATTATACTAGACCAATAGCTTTTAATTATAACTATTAACAAAATACTAATTTTTTATTTTTTATTTTTAATTTAATTTATTTTATTTTCTTTGTTGTTTACTAATTAATTAAAATAATTAAGTGCTAAAAAATTGACATAAAAAATAACCTGGTAAAAAATCTGAAAACAAGAGTAGAAATTTAAGAATAGTTTACCAAAAGAGCACAATTGTTAACAATAAATAGTTTAAGAAAACTAAAGCTTTGCTTAATTATGAGCTGTGTTAATTAATTATTAAATATGGTGAAAAGCCCATTATAATTAAGTATTGCTATTAAACAACATTTTTTTTAGTATTTAAGCAAAGTTCAAAAGAAAAACAATCAAATAAATCAGATAATGAAAAAAATAATGAAAAAAAACAAAAAAAATTGCTGAACTTGTTTATATTATTTTTACCAAAAATGACAAATTACTAAATAATATTAAAGCTGACAAAAAAAAATTATTATAAATGGCAAGTTGATTTGTTGACTTTATTATAATATTCTTAGAAAAATCTTTGATAGAAAAACTTGACAAAAAAGCCAAATACAGTTATTAATAATATGGTTTTTATATCTAGTGCTAGTGCAATAAACTATTATATTTTTTTAATAATGAATGCAAATTTTGCTTAATTTATTACAAAAATTGAGAACTAATTAGCTTAATACCAAGAGAAAAAATAAAAGAAGTATAAAAAATTTTTGAAAATAAACTATCTGAAATACAATTAATAGTAATAAAACAAAAAAAACTCTTTCTAAAAAAAAATTGATATTAAAAATCTGTTAGCTAAAAATAGCCCAATTATCTTAAAAAAAAATAATACTTTTAGATGTACTTATATAATATAATATATTTTATCTATTTGAAGTCTTATCAGTCTAATTGTTACAATGATAAATTCATCAAGAAAAAAATAACCAGATAAAAAATCTTGAATTTATACAAAAAACCAAGAGTAAATAGGTCTTTTTAGTTGTAGTGATATTCAAAAAAAGTAAAACTCAATGCTTCTGTATTGACTACTGCCAATTAAATGACATCACTAAAAAAAACATGTATCTACTTTCCAAAATTGATATAATACTAGACCAATTCAATAGTACTGCTTTTTTTTTAACTATTAATTTAACTGCTGGATTCTAACAAATAGAGATAGATTCAGAAAGCAAAAAAAAACTGTCTTTATTATTAAGTATAGCATTTACAAATCTACAGTTATGTTTTTTGGTCTTATTAATGCTCTTTCTATCTTTTAATACTTAATAAACAAAGTATTTAAATCAATAAAAAAAAACTTTGCTCTAGTTTATTTAGATAATATAATAATATTATTACAAATTGGAATAACAAACTAATAGATAGCAAAAAAGAACAGAATTATAGAATAATAAAAATAATTAAAGAAAAAATTACAATAAAAGAGTAAATTGAATAAGTAAGAATTTAATGTGCATAATTTTGAAATCTGAAGATAAAAAAATAGTCTGTAATTAGTAACAAAATAATACTAATATTATAATTTTATGTCTTAATTTGGCAATTTTTAGAATTAATAACAGATATTATTGTGTTTTTTAATTGTTTCTTTATTTAATAAATTACAAAAGCAAGCAATTACTTCTTAGACTAATTCTAACAATACAAATTAAGAAGAAAAAAGATAAGATATGTGAATGCCAACAAGTAATCATTTATTTCAAGATGTTTAAATACTTAAAAATAAGGAAAAAAATAAGCAATATAAGAAAAAGTAATTAATAGTGAGTTTTATTTTATTACTTTAATTATGTTTTTTTATAGTTAAAAAACTTATCACTTATATAGCTATTAAAAATGGTCAACAACCAAATTATTGATTAGGTTAATAATCAGATCATTAATCAAATCAATAATTAAATTAATAATTAGGTTAATAATCAAGTTATTGATCAGATTACTAATTACTATCTAAAAATAAAGTGGTTAATTATATAACATTAATGGTTAATACATGTAATAACTAATAAAAACTATGAGTTTTAATCATAGCATCTTTTTTTTAAAAAGATTGAGCTTTGGCAAAATCAAGCTATTTATAAAGTAGTCTATTTAAAAAGTTTTGTTTAATTTAAAGCTAATTAGTTTGTTGAAGTTTTTTGTAAATAAAATATATAATATTTGAAATAAAATAAGTTTTGTATTCAAGAAACTAAATTTTTGTACAAGAATTTTGGCTCTTTTAACAATAGTTAAAACTTTTGAAACATTTAATCATATAATGCTCAAAATTTCTACTTGTATTTTTGAAATTGTTTTTTTATAAGCTTTATGTTTTCTATAATTTTACCAAATCAACCATAAAGCTTTAATTATTTTCTATATAATAGGTTTTTGTCTATAAATAAGATTTTTTTAATTGTTTTTCTAAGTATTGTTATGATTGAAATTCATACTTTTTATTAGTTATTACATGTATTAGCCACTAATATTATATAATTAGCCACCCTATTTTTAGATAGTGATTATTGACTTGATCAATAACTTGACTGTTAACTTGATTATTAATCTAATCAATAACCTGATCATTGACTTAATCATTGACCTGACTATTGACTTGGTTGTTGACTATTTTCAATAGCTATATAAGTAATAAGTCTTTTAGCTGAAAAAAACATAATCAAAATAACGAAATAAAATACTATTAATTACTTCCTCTTATATCACTTATTCTCTTTTTTCTATCTTTAAGTATTTGAACATCTTAGGATAAAAGATTACTTGTTGGTATTCATATATCTTATCTTTTTTTTTTTATATTGTTAAAATTAGCCTAAAAAACAATTGCTTGCTTTTGTGATTTATTAAATAAAAAAATAATTGAAAAACATAACAATACCTGTTATTAATTTTAAGAATTGCCAAGTTGAAACATAGAATAATAACAGCAGTATTATCTTGTTGACAATTATAGACTATTTTTTTACCTTTAAATTTTCAGAAAAGATTTGCGACTGTAATTTTTATGAGACTAATCATGTACATTGAATTCTTACTTATTTAATTTCCTCCCCTATTGTAATTCTTTCTTTGATTATTTTCATTATTCTATAATACTGTTCTCCTTTGCTATTTATTAGCTTGTTACTTTAACTTATAACATAAAAGTGGTGCTCTTTGTGAAGTTGTCAAAATCCACTTTGTTTCTTATTGTATGGGTAATTATTTATATCTGTTACAACAATCAGAAAAACACTTTAAAGCACACAACAAAAATGATTTAAATTTTATTGAACTTAATCTTTTGCCCTCCTGCTTGATTTGCTTTCCTATTGAAAAACAATCCAGTAGACAATTCCAAGACTTTTGGAACTGGTTCCTAAATAAGCATTCAGTTGAAACCAACACAGTCTATACAACTTATTACTTTAACCAAACTTATTTTAAAGACAACTTTGAAAAAAAAAAACAGTATTAATCAGCTTTTATATTTCACAACATTTGAACAACAGTTTTCTAATTTTGAATATCTGAATCACCAAATTTACATTTAAATTGCTGCTCATTAACTAGCTAAAACTTCCTTTAAAACAGAAAAAAAAAGCTATTAAACCACTTCTGTTTTTGATTTCTTCTTAAGTAAATCAGAACATTTTATACAAACAGCTATTCTTGAACCAATAGCTAATGACTCTATACAACAAAACATTCTGGCTGTCTTTCAAGATATACAAACTGCTTTAAGATAAAAAAACAACATTCCACTACTATTATTTAAAAGTAATGCACAAGATCTAATTGAATGATTGGATGACTTTGAAAAAGCTACTACAGCCAACCAATATAATAATAAATATAAGTTCCAAATCATTGATGGCTATCTCCAAAGCTCTTTTACTACTTTGTTCTTACAAAAAACTGTTGTTGGTGCTTATCAAAAAATTATTAGATAGACACTAACAAATACTAAAGAAAAAAACATTTTTTTACAACTTGGTTTGAAACTAAATTTAAAACTTCTATTTTAATCTTAAAATAACATATAAAATTAAAAAAAAAACCCAAGATCCTGGTAAAGTTGTAACTGAATATGCCAAAGCAATCAGAAAACTAATTAAACAAGTAGACTCTAAAAAAAATTGGACAGAAAAGCAAAAGATTTATTTCTTTACAAAAAAATTAAGAACTGATCTTTTCTATGTTCTTTGGCTCCTCCTGGCTCTAAAAGATAATTTCACAATAGATATGACTATTAAACTTGTCCAAAAAATAGAAACAATCAAAGAATACACCTAAGATCTATATTTCTAGTTTTTGTTCTTGTTTTTGTTATAGCTCTTTGCTTTACAAATAGCTGTTACTTCTTTTGCTGCCCAAACTCAAGACTCAAATAAACAATTAATAGATAGACTTACAGCTAATTTTGCTTGGTTATTGAAACTCTTAATCCAAACAGTTAAAGATAACCAGCAACTACAAGATCTAGATTTGAATCCTGTTTTAATCAGCCTTAGCAACTCTTTTATTAAAAACAACAAAATCATGGCCTATCTGTATATTATTGTTGTAGATTAATTGAACATTTTTTCAGAGATTACAACAATTCTCCTTTAGCTCCTAAAAATAATGATAACCAGAACAATAGAATTAACAACAATAATATTCTTAATTAAAGACCTAATCATGCCAACATTAACTTTTTTAGAGAGGATTCCTTAGTTGAAGCTACTGTTTATCAGCTTTTAAACTGGTAGGTATATCTTCAAAAGATGAAAGTACAAACCAACCAAAAAAAAACCTTTTTTATGCTTTTAACTTAACTAATAATGACCATAATATGAATAAACTAGCAATCAACACTTCTGAATCAACAAAAAAAAAAGAAGACCAAGGTTAATTTTATTTTGGATCCAAACAAAGTATCCACATTAATTGCTAATAACAATGAGCCATTAAGAGCAAAGTTTTTAAGAATTCTTCAAAGTTAGAACTCCAGAAATTGTACAAAAATCTGGTCTTTATTCTGTTGTTAAAGATCTTATGAAAACTCCAGTTCACATAATCTTTGGCCAGTTAATAATCCATCCACAATTCAGAAAAAACTTTCACAAATCTTTGATTCTAAAGAAGAAAACACCAAAAACCAACAAGTGTTCTTGCCAAGCTAGACTTACTGACAACAGCAATGTCATTTCTCTGATTTGCAAAGCCCAAGTGGCTGGCTACTTTATTGATCTGATCTTAGACAGTAAATTATCTGTCAATGTTATTGCCAAACATTTTCTTGAAGCAATTGGCAGAAAGATTGATGAACTTTCAACTAAACTAATAATTAATATACATAATAACAAAAAGAAGATCTGGGCATAGCCAAAACTGTTTCTGTTTGTATCAATAGTATTAGCATTGAAACTGACATAAAAGTATTTAAAGCAAAAAAGTACACCATTATTGTTGACAATAAATGGTTCAAAAAAGCCAAAGCATTACTTGACTATGAATTTTGTGAGCTAACCATTAGATGTGATAAGAAGTCTATTGTAGTTAAGTGTCATTATTAAACAACTCTTTCAGTACCAAAACAAAATCAAGAAAATAAGCAATTAGATGAATTAGATGATAAAGAGAGCAATGAAGAAGAAGATCAAGAAAAACAAGAAAAAACTGTTAAACTTACTTATACTAACTTTACTAGCAATGACAAACCACTGAACAATATTAAAGCTGACAAAAAAAAAGTTATTGTAAATGACAAAATAATCTGCTGGCCCTACTGTTATGGGTTGAAATAACAAGTTAACAGATAACAAGAGAGAATAAAATTGTAAGGTGATGAAAGAAATCAAAGAAAATTCAATTTCAAAGAACAAATTAAATAAGTATGAATTTAATATACAAGATCAGTTTCATAAAATATCTTAGTCACTATATTTCTCAAAAAATAACTGGAAAATCTGAAGGTAGAAAAATAATCTGTACTGTTAACAAATAATTACACACTAATATAATTTTATGTCTCACATCAGCACTCTTAAAATTTAATATCAGGTCTTAAATGTATTCTTCAGTTATATTTTATTCAATAATCTTCAAATGCTACAATTACATGTTTCAGAAAAAGGTAGAAAATAACCAACAAGTAATTTTTTATCTTAAAATGTTCAGATACTTAAAGATAAAGAAAAAAATATTAGTGATAAGAAAAAAATTGAGATAAAAGTTGTTATTTTATTTATTTTATTTATTTGATTTTTGACATAGTTACAGGTAATTATTTGGGGTCTCAAAGCAAATAACAAACTCATAACTTGGTGCTCAATTGATATAATGATGTTGATTACTAAAGGTGGTTTGTATCTGAAGATTTTGGTTAAGTTCTTTGTATAATGAACAGAGATTCAATAGTTGTTTTTAGTAGCCTCCCAGAATCGCAATTCCATTAATTCTTTTCTTGGCTTGGTGGCCAGCAATCCTCTGGTAAGTAATCCATAATTCTTTTATGTGCTTTACCTACTTGCAAGAGTCTTTTACCAGGCAATCCTTGACATCAATAATTCAGTGCTTAATCCTTAATCAATTTAATAAACAACAAAAAAAATAACAATAAAAAATAACAGAAAACAAAAAAAAATAAAAAAAATAAGCCAAGGCGATTTTGCAAGTTAGTATCCCATCAATAACCATAATCAAAAGCTATTGTTCCAGTGTGGTTAAGTATGAATTACTATCAACATAAAGTGTTAATAGTGGAAAATAGATTGAGATAGTAAACAATTATTTATTAATATTTGTAATATGAAAAGTTGCTTAGATCAGATCTAAACTAAGAGGTCTGTTTTTTTTACTTTTAACTCTACTGTTATATATACATAATTGAGATTTTTCAATTCCTTAATTTTTTACACCAGAAATCTTGGAATTCCTGGAATCCTGCAATTTTTTTTGAAAAAATCTTGGAATTCTAGAATCCTGTGATTCCTTGTATGAGAATCCTAAAATTTCTGGAATTCTGCAATTCTTCTTGAGAGAAATCCTGGAATTCCACATTTACTATGGCTATTTTTCATTGGCTAATTTTATATGCTAATATATTTCCTATATTTTATGAGTAACATTATTCTCTCCTTTTTTTTTTTTTTTTTAATATTGAGCTTTGTCAAGATCTTCCAAATCTCTTAACTCTAATTCTCTATCTTTAAGTATTTCTTGAACTTCTTTTTTAAGAATTACTTGAGTTATCTTGTTTTGTAACTCTTTAAATTGAGTATTGGTTATTTTTTCCATTTGGTTAACTGTAATAGAGTCCATTTCTGGATTAAGTAAAATTTCTGACCTGTTTTGAAACCCAGTATGTAGTCAATAGATGGCTCTTTTTTGTGTAGTCAAATTGTTCTTTCCCACAAATTGTTTTAGTTGTTATAGTATTGTTGTGTCAAATAATTGTTTTGTGTTATCTGTGTATGTTTAAGTGTCATTCCAAGTGAAAATAACAAAAGTTTCTTAGAAATTTGTGTATTCATTATTTCCAAATTTCTTTGGTTAACTCTTGATATGTGGTAACACTTATTGGTTCTTCTATGGCTAATTTTATTTTCAGAACCATTTTGTTGATAGTGTTTTCTGTTTTCTTTTGATTTTTGTATTTGGGTATCTTTCTGGTATTTCAGTATTGAATGGTTTGTTGATTAATAGTAATTTCTATATTCTGTTGTTAAATCAGTTAAAAAAATTGTTGTGTTAGTGAATGAATGTTGTCAGTAATTTCCATTTTTTTGAAGTCTTCCATTATGTTTATCATGTCTTTATATACTTTTTTTAGTGTTCAATTTTACATGCTTGGTTCAATGATTATGATTGGTTTCAGATCTCATAGAATCTCATCTGATTGGACTAGTATTCTCTGTACTCCTAATTATAGAATATTACTGGTGGATGATGACACTATATAGTAATATGGTTTCAGTTGATTACTATGTGCTGCTTTGACTAAGATTTTGTTGTCCCATCTTAATTTATAAGCTCCATTTCTAAGAATTTCTTTTATGTAAAATGGTCCATCCCATTTGGGGTCAAATTTTCTACTCCATTGTTTTTCCACTTTGGTACAATATAAAAGTACTTTGTCTCTAATTCTGAATTCAACTGGTTTATCTGGTAGTTGGTTATTATGTCTTTTTTTTTGTTTCTTTTGTGACTTTTGGATGTTATTAGCTGCTCTTTGTTATTTGTTTTCTAGTGTTTTCATTAAGTCATATGTTTTTCTTAGCAATGTTTCCTGGAAATTGTCTTCAGTTATTGTTTCTGTTAGATAAGTGTTGACTTCTATCTCAACTGGTAATGTTGTTATTCTACTATATATTAATTCAAATGATGTTGCTTGTGTAGTGTTCTGCTTTATTGTCTGATAAGCAAATAATACTGATGGTATAAACAAGTCTTATTTATTCTGGTTTTTTTGACTGATTTTGGTGATTGCTTTACATAATATTCTGTTAAATCTTTCAACTAACCCATTTGTTTGTGGATGATATGATAATGATAATGGTCTTTTTATTTCAAATCTTTAACTTAATTCTGTCAATGTTCTGTTTACAAAGTGAGTTCCTTAATCTAATAGTAGTTCTTTTGGACATTCATGTTAACAGATCAAGTCTTGATGAACAAATTCAACAACAGATTCTGCATCTGCTCTTTGAATGACTTTTGCTTCTGGCCATTTAGTGAGATAATTTATGGCTACTGCAATATATCTGTTGCCTTTGTTAGTTATTGTTAATGGTCTGACTAGGGCAATTCCAATTCAATCGAATAGTTGTTCCACTTTGATTGGTTTTAATGGTTTATTTGGTCTTGCTCTTCCTTTTCTCTGACAAGCATCACAATTCTGAACATATTGGATGATATCTGGATACATTAATGGCTAATAGTATCTTTTTCTAGTTCTTTTTATGGTTGTTTTTTTATGAAAGTGTCTTGTTGTTAGATCTGAGTGCATGTTGAACAATATTGTCTCTTTTTTTGGATCTGTAATTACTCTTGTTGGCTGGTTTAGATTTCTTCTGTTTTTTTGGTACAGTATATTTTGATGATTGATAAAATGTTTTGATTGCTGTTTTATGTTATTTTGTTCCTTTTGAGATAATTTTTCCTTGAACAATTGGGTATTTATATAATGTTGAAGTTGTTGGTATTTTTGGATATTCATCTTTTATTATATTTTTGGGTTGAAATGTTTTTAAATTTGTCTTATTTGTGACAACCCATTGGCATTTTCATTTTCTTTTCTTTTTTTATAATGTACTGTATATTTGTATGGTGTAAGTTTTATTTTCTATTGAGCATGGTAATCATCTCCAAATTCTTGCTTCTGAATTGAAGTTAATTCTTTATGGTCTGTGTAAATGTCAAATTTCTGGCTCAAGTATTCTTTCTATTTTATTACTGCCCAGTAAATAGCTAAGTGTTCTAGTGCTGATGTTCTATAGTTCTTTTTTGCTGGGCTCAAACTTTGGCTGGCATATGCTACTGAATGTTCTCTTCTGTCTGGTCCCCTCTGCAATAATACTGCTCCTAATGCTTGACCTGATGCATCAGTCATGATTATGAATGGCTTACTATGATCTGGATAGATTACTACTGGGGCTTGGATGAGCTTTCTTCTTAATGTATTAAAAGCTTCTTGCTGAGTTTTTGTCCATTCATATTTGGTGTTCTTTGTTTGAAGCTGGTGTAGTGGTTAAGTTATTTTGAAAAAGTTTTTGATAAAGTGGTAGTAGTATCCGGCAAATCCCAAGAATGCTTTTAGTTCAGTTAAGTTGTTTGGTACTGGAAAGTTTTTGACTATTTCAATCTTGTCTGAATATGTTTTAATACCGTCTTTACTCACAACATGTCCCAAAAACTTGAGTTCCATTTTTCCAAAGAAACATTTGGTTGCATTCAGTTTTAATCTGGCTCTTCTTAGTCTTTCAAACACTTGTTGAAAATGATGCAGATGATCATCGAATGTTTTTGAAAACACATTGGTATTATTCAAGTATATAATTACTGACTTCTACAATAGTTTGGTATAAACAATTTTCATTAGCTGTTGGAATGTGGCTGGTGCATTTATCAATCCGAATGGCATGATTTCAAACTCAAAGTTTCCTTCTTTTGTGGTAAATGCCATTTTTTCTTTGTCAGCTGGATCCATGGCTACTTGTTAGTAACCACTATCTAAATTCAGTGTTGAGAACCATTTATTTCCACTGAAAGCATCAAATAATTTCTGGATCCATGAAGTTGAATAACTGTCTTTATGAGTAACACTATTGAGTTTTCTATAATCTACACAAAAGCAGATCTTCCCATTTTTCTTCTGAACTAGTACCACTGATAACAACCATAGACCCATTGATAGTTGAATTAACTCATTGTCAAGCATCTGGTTGATTTCTTGATGAATGATTTCATGGCTGGTGAATGGTACTCTGTATGCTCTTTGTTTGATTGGCATTGTATCTCCAGTTTTAATCTAATGCTGGATTATGTTGGTGCAGCCAAATTTATTTTCACTAGCAAAGATGTCATTGAAATTTCTAAGTAACATCTTTAGTTATATCTGTTGGAGTGGGTCTAAATTCTCCATGTTTATCTGTTCCAATTGTTCTAGTTGGAGCAGATAACATTCATTTTGTTCATAAATGGTTTGTGATGTGATGTCTACATATCCACAAAGTTATAGAAAATCTGAAATGTAGTTTGGTAGTTGATCCTCAATTTTAGTGGTTAAATATCCAATGATAGGTTTTTTTGGTATCTCGATAACACTTCCAGTTGTATTGTAGATGGAAATTTTAATGTTTTTGGGGCTTTTGGCTGGTATGTAAAAATTAGTAAGTCCAATCTCTCCTGATTCATAAATAATGGCTTCTGCTTCGAACAACTAAGCTTGATCTTTTACTTCTTTTTTTATTGCTAACATGTACTGGTCATATAATAGAATAGAAATTGCTTGACAGATGGAGATAATTTCTCTCTTGTCAATAATTTCTTCTTCTGCTATATTAACTGGTATATCTATTCTACCTGTTAATCTAAACCCCTGTATTCTTCTTGCTGTTATTCTTAACTCTTTCCTGTTTCCCACTGACACTAGCTGAGCTATTTTAATCAGAGGCAGAAATATTGCTTGTGCTATCTTTTTGTTTGGCTCTATTGTATAGGCCTTTTCTGAATTATTTTGTAATATTACAATGATATTTTTTACATATCCTGTATCAATTATTCTTTCTTTGATATTTATTCTTCTTTTTGCTAGACTACTCCTAGATGCTAATTGAACTATGGTGGTCACTAGAATTTCTAGTGCTAGTTTGAGATTAATATATGTGTGCAAATATGGTTCCAATTTTATGGCTTTTTTTCCTGGATATCTCAAATCAAACTCTGCATTAATATCATGCATGCATTCTGGCATAATACCTTCATTATTATCACTGAACCATTTTAATTTCTGCTTTTTGTTGAAGTCAGGGAGCATGATATATTGTTTAAAATTTGAATCGGAGTTTGAATCTGAGTTGAAATCATTGTCATTACTGCCATATTGGACTAAGCTAGAACCATTGTTTTCATCATTGTCATTGTTAGAGTTTGAATTGGAATTGAAAGTTGATCCTGATTCCAATGTACAGTGGCTAATTGGTTCTTTTTCTTCTGAGATTGTGTATATTATACATGGTGACAGATTGTAAATGAGGTCACACTCATTACAATATTGAAAGTCATATGGGATTAGGCAATGTTAATACAGTTAGGTGTTTAACTGCTCTAAACGTTGTTCTTGTTCTTCTCTTGTGGGTGCTAATTCTTGGTAGTATTACGGATTGGAGTAACAAGCTAATGGATAGCAAGGAAGAACAGGATTGTAGGGTGATGGAAATAATCAAAGGGAATTCAACTTCAATGAGCAAATTAAATGAGTATGGATTAATTGTGCGAGATCAGTCTCATAAAATATCTCAGTCATTATTCTTTTCAAAGGTAACTAGGGAATCTGAAGATAAAGAGATAGTCCATACTGTCAACAATTGATAACTGCTGGTATAATTCTATGCCTCATGTCAGCACTCTTAGAATTCAATATCAGGTATCAACTTGTGCTTTTCAGTCATGTTTATTTAAATAATCTTCAAATGCTACAATTATATACATCAGGAAAAGGCCAACAAGTAATCTTTTATTCTAAAATGTTCGGATACTTGAAGGTAGAGAAAGGGAAATTAGTAATAAGAGAGTGATTGAGATGAAAGTTGTTATTTTTATTTATTTGATTCTTGTCTGAGAGATGATTTTCTACAGCTAAAAGACTTATTGCTTATATAGTTATTGAAAGTGGTCAATGACCAGGTCAACAACTAAGTCAATGATCAGGTCAATGATCAGGTCAACGATCAGGTCATTGATCAGATCAATGATTAGGTTAATAATCAGGTTAACAGTCAGGTCATTGATTAGGTCAATGATCACTATCTAAAAATAGAGTGGCTAATTATATGACATCAGTGACTAATACATGTAATAACTAATAAAAATTATGGGTTTCAACCATAACATCATCTTTTCCAAAGAGATTGAGCTCTGGCAAAATCAAGCTATTTATAGGGTATTCTAATTAAAGGGTTTTGTCTAACTCAAAACTAACTAGTTTGTTGAAGTCTTTTGTGGATAGAGTATATAGTACTTGAGGTGAAATAAGCTTTGTATCCAAGAGACCAAATCTTTGTATAAGAGTTTTGGCTCTTCTTGCAATGGTCAAAATTCTTGGAACATCTAAACGTATAATGCCCAAAATTTCCACTTGTATCTCTGAAGTTGTTTTCTTCATGAGCTTTATTTCTTCTATGATTTCACTAAGACGACCATAGAGTTCTAGTTGCCTTCCATATGACAAGTTTTTGTTTATGGGCAAGATTTCCTTAATTGTTTTTCCAATTGTCATAGAAAGTGTAAGTATTGCTGCTGTTATGCTTTCTAGCAAATACTTATCTATTTTGCTACTAATTTTTTCTCTTCTGGTAGTGGTTTTCTTTGGTCTAATAACAGTATATGTTCCACTGTTATCAGTTATGGTGGTTTGTTTTCCAATAGTCAAAGTAGCATTTGGATAATTTTTGATCCAGTACTCATGGAGAGTGTAGAAAGTGTTTTGAATGTTTTGATCTAGAAAATAATTGTTCATGTCAATTAAAAATATCTTTGTTTTGGAAATAGTGTATTTATTTATATCTGATTTTTGTTGATTATTTGGGTCAGTATTACCACAACAGGTAACCAATCAGGTCGTTTGTGATATTTTTTGAGTTGTGTATCATGAATAGAATGATCATTGAAGATTGTTCCATATTGATCTTGTAAGATATAAAAACCATTGTTCAAAACTTTGTTGACTATAAAAGGTCCTTTCCACTGGCTAGAGAATTTATCATCATAGATATTGTCTTTGTCTGAACAGTATTCTAAAACTAAGTCACCAACACTTAAGAAAAGTGTTTTATATGTTTTCTTTTTCTTAAGCTTCTCTTGGAATTGTTTTATCTTTTTAAAGGCAATTATTTGTGCTTTTACTAATAAGTCAAGAATGGTACCAAGTCTTCTTTGCAAAATGTCCTTGTAATCTCCTATTATTATTTCTTCAAAAGGTATTGTTTCTATATTCATTTCTATTGGTAGAGTTGCCATTTGTCTATAGAGCAGAAAAAAAGGTTCATAACTTGTTATGTCATGTTTTACAGTTCTGTAGGCGAACAAAGCTAAAGGCAATACTGTTATGGTTGAAACACATAGTTTTTATTAATTATCACATGTATTAGCCACTAATGTCATATAATTAGCCACCCTATTTTTATATAGTGATCATTGACTTGATCAATGATCTAACTGTTGACCTGATCATTGACCTGATCATTGATCTGATCAATGACCTGATCATTGACCTGATCATTGACCTGATCATTGACCTAATCATTGACCTGGTCGTTGACCACTTTAGATAGCTATATAAGCGATGATTCCCTTAGCTGTAGAAAGACATGATCAAAGTAACAAAATAAACAATATCAATTACTTCCTCTCATATTCGCTTATTACCCTTTCCTTACCTTCAAGTATCTACTTGTTAGCATTTACATACCTTATCTTTTCCCCTTCTTGATTTGTATTTGTTAAAATTAGCCTGAAAAGCAATTGACTTGCTCTTGTAATTCATTGAATAAAGAAATGATTGAAAAGTACAACGATACCTGTTATTGATTCTAAGAATCACCAAGTTGAGACATAGAATAATAGCAGCAATGTTATCTTGTTGACAATCACGGACTGTTTCTTTACCTTCAGATTTAAGAAAAGATTAGCGACTGTGATTTTTATGAGACTGATCACGCACATTGAATTCCTACTTATTCAATTCGCTCTCTTATTGTAATTCCTTCTTTGTTTATTTCCATCACCATACAATACTGTTCTCCCTTGCTATCCATTAGCTTGTTACTCCAACCCATAACATAAAAGTGGTGCTCCCTGTGAGGTTGTCAAAATTCACTTATTCCCTCATTGTATGGGTGATTACTCATATCTGCCACAGCAATCAGAAGAACACTTTGCAGCACACAACAGAAACGACCAAAGTTTCATTGAACTTAATCCTCTGCCCTCCTGCTTGATCTGCTTCTCCCTTGAAGAACAATCTAGTAGACAATTCCAAGACTTTGGAAACTGGTTTCTGAACGAGCATTCAGCTGAAACCTACACAGCTTATACAACCTATTACTTTGACCAAGCTTATTTTGAAAACGACTTTGAAGAAAGAAACAACAGTATTAATCAGCTCTTATATTCTGCAATCTTTGAACAACAGCCCCCTGATTTCGAATATCTGAATCATCAAATCCACATTTGGATTGCTGCCCATCAAGCAACTGAAACTCCTTTTGAAACAGAAGAAGAAAGCTACCAAATTGCCCCTGTTTTTGATCTTTTATCAAGCAAATCAGACTCGTCTACACAAACAGTTACTCCTGAACCAATGGCTAATGACCCCATGCAAGCAAACATTCTGGCCACCCTTCAAGGTATACAAACTGCTCTAGGGCAAAGAAACAACACCCCAATACCATTATTTAGAGGTGATGCACAAGATCCAATTGAATGGTTAAATGACTTTGAAAGAGCTCCTACAGCCAATCAATATGACAATGAGTACAAGTTCCAAATTGTTGGTGGCTACCTTCAAGGATCCTCTGCTACCTGGTTCTCACAAGAAACAGATGCCAATGCCTAGCAAAGAATCATTAGATGGACACCAGCAAATGTGGGAGAAATCAATACTTCTTTCACTACCCGGTTTGAAAACAAGTTCAGAACTCCAATATTAATATCAAAATGGTGTATGGAATTGGAAAGAAGAACCCAAGGTCCCAGTAAAGTTGTAACTGAATACGCCAAAGCAATCAGAAAGTTAATCAAATGAGTAGACACTGGAAGAAATTGGACAGAAGAGCAGAAAATTCACTCCTTCACAAAAGGATTGAGAACTGATCTATCATATGCTTTTTGGCCCCTCCTGGCCCTAAAAGATAATCCCACCATGGATATGGCCATTGAATTAGCACAAAAAATTGAAGATAACCAAAGGATGCACTTGGGATCCACACTACCAGTTTTTGCTCCTGTTTCTGTCATGGCTTCTGCCCCTCAAATGGCTGCTACTTCTTTTGCCATTCACACTCAAGATTCAAATGAACAGTTAATAGACAGACTTACAGCAAATCTTGCTCAGTTATTAGAACTCTTAGCCCAAACAGTCAGAGAAAATCAGCAACCACAAAGACCCAAATTTGAACTACACTTCAATCAGCCCCAGCAACCACCTTATCAAAGACAACAAAATCATGGCCCACCTGTATGCTATCACTGTGGATTAACTGGACACTTTTCAAGAGATTGCAACAATCCTTCACTGCCTCCACCAGTCCCCAGAAACAATGATGCTCAGAACAACAGGATCAACAACAACAATGTGCCCAACCAAAGACCCAATCATGCCAACATCAATTTCTTTGGAGAGGATCCCCTAG
>JAAOMT010000664.1:180785-237287 GCA_016748015.1 Geosiphon pyriformis
AAAGATTTGGTCTCTTGGATACAAAGCTTATTTCGCCTCAAGTACTATATACTCTATCCACAAAAGACTTCAACAAACTAGTTAGTTTTGAGTTAGACAAAACCCTTCACATAGACTATCCCATAAATAGTTTGATTTCGCTGGAGCTCAATCTCTTTGGAGAGGATGATGTTACAGTTGAAACACATAGTTTTTATTAATTATCACATGTATTAGCCACTGATGTCATATAATTAGCCACTCTATTTTTAGATAGTGATCATTGACCTGATCAATGACCTGACCATTAACCTGATCATTGACCTGATCATTGACCTGATCAATGACTTGATCATTGACCTGATCATTGACCTGATCATTGACCTGATTGTTGACCACTTTAGATAGCTATATAAGTGATGATTCCCTTAGCTGTAGAAAGACATGATCAAAGTAACAAAATAAACAATATCAATTACTTCCTCTCATAATTGCTTATTCCCCTTTCCTTACCTTCAAATATCTACTTGTTGGCATTCACATATCTTATCTTTTCCCCTTCTTAATTTGTATTTGTTAGAATTAGCCTGAGAAGCAATTGGCTTGCTTTTGTAATTCATTGAATAAAGAAATGATTGAAAAGTACAATAATACCTGTTATTGATTCTAAGAATTGCCAAGTTGAGGCATAGAATAATAGCAGCGGTGTTATCTTGTTGACAATCATGGACTGTTTCTCTACCTTCAGATTTAAGAAAAGATTAGCGACTGTGATTTTTATGAGACTGATCACACACATTGAATTCCTACTTATTCAATTCGCTCCCTTATTGTAATTCCTTCTTTGTTTATTTCCATCACCATACAATACTGTTCTCTCTTGCTATCCGTTAGCTTGTTACTCCAACCTGTAACAATACTTTGTCCCATAGGTTGGTTTCTTCACTGGTTTTGGCTAGGGTTTCACATAGTGTTCTATTGAAACATTCCACTAAACCATTTGTTTGGGGGTAATAAGAGGAAGAGAGTTTATGACGTATTTCCATTTTTTTGCAAAGTTTTTCAACCAGTGTACTGAGAAAAGCTCTTTATCAGATAAAAGTTCTTTGGGGCAGCTGTGGTGACAGATAATATCTTCATAAATGAAATTGGCAATTGAGACTGCTGTTTGATTTGGGGTGGCTCTTGCTTCTACTCACTTTGTAAGATAGTCAGTAGCTGTGATAATGTATCTGTTGTCATCAGGAGTTACTGTTAAAAGTCTAACAACATCTATACCAATTCTGTCAAATGGTTGACCAACAGAGATCGGATGAATATCTTCCTTGTGATTGGGTTTTCCTCTTCTTTGGCAGGTATCACAGATTTTGATGTATTCAGCAATGTCTTTTCCCAAGATAGGCCAATAATAGCAAGCTAAAGTTTTCTGAATCGTTTTTGTTTTTCCAAAGTGTTCAGCTAATGGATCAGTGTACATATTGTAGATCACAATTTCTCTTTCTTCAAATCTAATGACTCTTTGGGGGTGGTCAGAATCTTTTCTATTTCTTTTATATAACTGGTACTGGCAAATCAAATAGAAATTTGATTGTTTTTGCAAATGTTCTTTTTGCTGTTGAGTATAGTCCAGCGGGTATTGTCTTTTACCCAAAAATTCCATTAAGGCAAAGTAGTTGTCTAAGTCCATTATCGTGTTTGTTTGTGGGAGAGTTACAAATAATTAAGTTGGTTTGGTTTGGGAGGGTTTTACTATCACTGGATGGTAAGTCTGGAGAGAGCGTCGGCGTTTTGATGATTAGCTCCTTTGTGGTATTGAATGTCATAGTCGAATTCATCTAAGTGGAGTATCTAGCAAGTTATCTATTTATGTTTCAGGTTTCTTTTGTTGCATAGCCAAACCAAAGCTTGGTGATCTGTTACCACCAAAAATTTCACACCCTTAAGATAATTGTTCCAGTAGCTGGTAGCCCAAACTACTACTAAGCATTCTTGCTTAGTGACTGAGTAGTTCTTTTCTGCTGGTGTGAGAGTTCTACTGGCATAGGCTACGGCATGTTCCCTGCCATCTTCATCTTTCTGAGAATGAACAGCACCAAGTCCATAGCCAGATGCATCAGTATGAAAGATAAAAGGTCGATCCAGATTAGGTTGCATGAGGATGGGTTCTGTAACCAGTTTTTCCTTCAGAATTTCAAATGCTTTTTGTTGATAAGTGCCCCAGTAATAATTGATGTTTTTCCTAAGTAGCTGATTGAAAGGAGTGGCGATTTTGAAGAAATCCTTAACAAACTTGCAATAATAAGAGGCCAAACCAAGAAAAGAGCGTAGTTCATGAACATTCATTGGTTGTCTAATGTTTTGAACTTTTTCAATTTTGGCTGGATCAGGAAAGATTCCATCTTTTGTAATAAGATGGCCAAGAAACTGGGTGAATTGACATCCAAAGAATGATTTGATTGGATTGATTTTAAGGCCAGCATTTCTAAAGAGGTCAAAAATCTTTTGCAAATGTTCAAGGTGTTCATCCCAGGTTTTTGAGTATACTATTATGTCGTCCAAATAAACTAGAACAAAGTTTTCTTTTACTGATTCAAATACTTTGTCCATTAAGCATTGAAAGGTGGGAGGAGCATTTATGAGACCAAAAGACATGACTGTAAATTCGTAGGTGCCATACTTGGTGATGAAGGCAGTTTTCTTTCTGCTTTCTGGATTCATCCCTATTTGCCAGAATCCAGCAGTTAAGTCAATGATTAAGAAGAAAGTGGCACCATGGAATTGGTCTAGCATTGCATCAATCTTGAGAAGTGGGTACATATCTCTTTCAGTAATGGCATTTAATTGGCGATAGTCAACACAAAAGCATAGGGTTCCTCCTTTCTTGGATACCACTAGAACCAGGAATGCCCATTCACTCTTGGTTTCCTGTATGAATCCAAGGTTTTTCATTTGGGTTATTTTCTTTTTGATAAACTCATTATTGTGCCAGTTGGATTGATAGGGCTTCAAATAGATGAGGCAAATTTCTCTGGTGATGATGGTGTGTTGTATCACATGTGTATGTCCAGGAGGTTCACCTTCTTTTGAGATAACTGGGCTGTTTCTAGCCAGCAGATTTTCAATGTCTATCTTTCTTTCTTCTGAAGAGGGTTCTCTTTGTTCTACAACCAGTGATTGGATTTTAGGTGGTTCATTTTCAAAAGACTTTTGGACTTCTTTTATTTCCTCTCAGGGTATCAAGCTGATTGGTTCCCAATCTTTGTAATAAATCAGGCAGGACATGCATTCATTGCTAGAAGAATACAATGGTTTGTCGCACCAGCACTGGGCACAAGGACCATGCCACCAATAACTGTATTTGGCTTTCTTGCCTGGCTTTCTGTCAAAGGTTCTTCTGAGCATGTCATAATAAGGCCAGCAGATCAGCTTGCCATTGACAATGATTCCTTCTTTATCTGCCTTGACATTATTTAGTGGTTTGCCATTGCTGGTGAAGATGGTATAGGCGAGTTCAGCAGTTTCTTCTTGTTCTTCTTGTTCTTCTTCTTCCTTACTTTCTTCATCATCTGATTTGTCTGATTCATTTTCTTCTGGGCTCTGCTTGGGTACTGGGGGAGTTGTCCAATAATGACATTTAACCATAATGGGTTTCTCACCACATCTGATGGTTAGTTCACAGAGTTCATAATCAAGCAAAGCTTTTGCTTTCTTGAGCCATTCATTGCCAACAATGATGGTGTATTCTTTCACTTCAGATACTTCCATATCAGTTTCAATGCTGATGCCATTGATGCGGACAGGAATAGCTTTGGCTATGCCAAGCCCTTTCTACTTATCACCATGCACATTGGTCATTGGTCATGTGGATGATTCATCAATTTTTCTGCCAATTGCTTCAAGAAAGTGTTTAGCAATAACACTAACAGATGATCCACTGTCTAGGATCAAATCAATGAAGTAGCCAGCCACTTGGGCTTTGCAAATTAGAGGAGTGACATTGCTATTGTCAGCAAGTCCAGCTTGGCGAGAGCATTTGTTGGTTTTGGGTGTCTTTTTCTTTGGAATCAGAGATTTGTGAAGATCTTTTCTGAATTGTGGATGGGTTATCAATTGGTCAAAGGTTATATGTGCTGGAGTTTCCATGAGGTCTTTGACAACAGAATAGGGGCCGGATTTTTGTACTATTTCTGGGGGTTTCAACTTTGGAGGGTTTTTGAAAACTTTGGCTTTTTGGGGCTCATTGTTGTCAGCAGTTGATATAAAAGCTTTATTGGGGTCCAGAACGAAATCAACTTTGGCTTTCTTCTTCTTTCTTGTGGATTCAGAGGGGTTGATTGCTAGTTCATCCATGTCATGGTCATCATCAGTTAAGTTAAAAGCATAAAAAGGGTTTTCTTCTGGTTGGCTTGCACTCTCACCCTTTGGAGATGTGCCTACCAGTTTAAAGGCTGATAAACAGTGGCTTCAACTAGGGGATCCTCTCCAAAGAAATTGATGTTGGCATGATTGGGTCTTTGGTTGGAAACATTGTTGTTGTTGGGTCTGTTGTTCTGGGCATCATTGTTTCTGAGAACTGGTGGAGGCAGTAGAGGATTGTTGCAATCTCTTGAAAAGTGTCCAGTTAATCCACAGCAATAGCATACAGGTGGGCCACAATTTTGTTGTCTTTGATAAGGTGGTTGCTGGGATTGATTGAAGTGTGTTTCAAATCTGGGTCTTTGTGGTTGTTGATTTTCTCTGACTGCTTGGGCTAAGGGTTCTAATAACCAGGCAAGATTTGCTGTGAGTCTGTCTATTAACTGTTCATTTGAATCTTGAGTGTGAGTGGCAAAAGAAGTAGTAGCCATTTGAGGGGCAGGAGCCATGACAGAAGCAGGAGCAAAAACTGGTAGTGTGGATCCCAAGTGCATCTTTTGGTTATCTTCAATTCTTTGTGCTAATTCAATGGCCATATCCATGGTGGGGTTATCTTTCAGGGCCAGAAGGGGCCAAAGAGCATATGATAGATCAGTTCTCAATCCTTTTGTGAAGGAGTGAATTTTCTGCTCTTCTGTCCAATTTCTCCCAGAGTCTACACGTTTGATTAGCTTTCTAATAGCTTTGGCATATTCAGTCACTACTTCTCCAGGGCCTTGGGTTCTTTTTTCCAATTCCATGCACCATTTGGATATTAATATTGGGGTTTTGAACTTGGTCTCAAATTGGGTAGTGAAAGAGGTATTTTCTTCTCCAGCATTGATTGGTGTCCATCTGATTATTCTGTGTTGAGCATTGACATCTGTTTTTTGTGAGAACCAGGTAGCAGAAGAGCCTTGGAGGTAGCCACCAACAATTTGGAACTTGTATTCTTCATCATACTGGTTGGCTGTGGCAGCTCTTTCAAAATCATCCAACCATTCAATTGGATCTTGTGCATCACCTCTAAATAGTGGTAGTGGGATATTGTTTCTTCTTCCTAGAGCAGTTTGTATACCTTGGAGGGCGGCCAGAATGTTTGCTTGCATGGGGTCATTAGCCATTGGTTCAGGGGTAACTGTTTGTGTAGACGAGTCTGATTCGCTTGATAAAAGGTCAAAAACAGGGGTAGTTTGGTAGCTTTCTTCTTCTGTTTCAAAGGGAGTTTCAGTTGCTTGATGGGCAGCAATCCAAATGTGGATTTGATGATTCAGATATTCGAAATCAGGGGGCTGTTGTTCAAAGGTTGCAGAATATAAAAGCTGATTGATATTGTTGTTTCTTTCTTCAAAGTTGTTTTCAAAATAAGCTTGGTCAAAGTAATAGGTTGTATAAGCTGTGTAGGTTTCAGCTGAATGCTCGTTCAGGAACCAGTTCCAAAAGTCTTGGAATTGTCTACTAGATTGTTCTTCAAGGGGGAAGCAGATCAAGCAGGAGGGCAGAGGATTAAGTTCAATGAAATCTAGGTCATTTCTGTTGTGTGCTGCAAAGTGTTCTTCTAATTGCTGTAGCAGATATAAGTAATCACCCATACAATGAGGGAATAAGTGAATTTTGACAACCTCACAGAAAGCACCACTTTTATGTTACAGGTTGGAGTAACAAGCTAACGGATAGCAAGGGAGAACAGGATTGTAGGGTGATGGAAATAATCAAAGGGGATTCAACTTCAATGAGCGAATTGAATGAGTATAGATTCAATGTGCGAGATCAGTCTCATAAAATATCTCAGTTACTATTCTTTTCAAAGGTAACTGGGGAATCTGAAGGTAGAGGGATAGTCCATACTGTTATGGTTGAAACCCATAGTTTTTATTAGTTATCACATGTATTAGCCACTGATGTCATATAATTAGCCACCCTATTTTTAGATAGTGATCGTTGACCTGATCAATGACCTGACTGTTGACCTGATCATTGACCTGATCATTGACCTGATCAATGACCTGATCATTGACCTGATTATTGACCTGATCATTGACCTGATTATTGACCTGATCATTGACCTGGTCATTGACCACTTTAGATAGCTATATAAGCGATGATTCCCTTAGCTGTAGAAAGACATGATCAAAAGTAATGAAATAAACAATATCAATTACTTCCTTTCATAATTGCTTATTCCCCTTTCCTTACCTTCAAGTATCTACTTGTTGGCATTCACATACCTTATCTTTTCCCCTTCTTGATTTGTATTTGTTAGAATTAGCCTGAGAAGCAATTGGCTTGCTTTTGTAATTCATTGAATAAAGAAAGGATTGAAAAGTACAACGATACCTGTTATTGATTCTAAGAATCGCCAAGTTGAGGCATAGAATAATAGCAGTGGTGTTATCTTGTTGACAATCACAGACTATTCCTCTACCTTTAAATTTAAGAAAAGAGATTGATCACGCACATTGAATTCCTACTTATTCAATTTGCTCCCTTATTGTAATTCCCTCTTTGTTTATTTCCATCACCATACAATACTGTTCTCCCTTGCTATCTGTTAGCTTGTTACTCCAACCCATAACAGTACTGTCAACAATTGATAACTGCTGGTATAATTCTATGCCTCACGTCACTCTTAGAATTCAATATCAGGTATCAACTTGTGCTTTTCAGTCACATTTATTCAAATAATCTTCAAATGCTACAATTATATACATCAGGAAAAGGCCAACAAGTAATCTTTTATCCTAAGATGTTCGGATACTTGAAGGTAGGGAAAGGGAAATTAGCAATAAGAGAGTGATTGAGATGAAAGTTGTTATTTTTATTTATTTGATTTTTGTCTGAAAGATGATTTTCTACAGCTAAGAGACTCATTGCTTATATAGCTATTGAAAGTGGTCAATGACCAGGTCAATGACTAGGTCAATGATCAGGTCAATGATCAGGTCAATGATCAGATTAATGATCAGGTCAATGGTCAGGTCATTGATCAGGTCAATGATCACTATCTAAAAATAGAGTGGCTAATTATATGACATCAGTGACTAATACATGTGATAACTAATAAAAATTATGGGTTTCAACTGTAACAGTAGTGTTTGTGGAATTGCTTTGGATCTAGGAAATTTATGACTGGTTCTGGGTCCCAGTCAAGTTTTATAGGTTCTGGTGGATTATTTTTGATCATCTTTATTTCTTCTGGTGACACTTCTTTGATTTTGGCAAGAGCCATTCGCCAAATTTTGTCGTCATTGTGTGGACATCTGTCCAAGTGTTTGACTGCTCATCTCTAGGCAGCATCTATAGGCATTCCTTTTCTTACCCAGTCACTTATGAGAATCATGTATTGACACGATTTGTCACACGTTCCTCCTCTCCCAGGAATGTCATTCCACATTTCTTCATCAAAAAGAGTTTCTCCACAAGCCAGGCATGGCTCATTATCCCATTTTCCAACTTGTTTTGGTCTTCCAAAGCATTCAACGAGGCATGGGTGGCAATAGAACTTTGTTGCCATTTGGTATTCCTCATTGTTGCTATAGCATGTGCCCATTAACAACAATTTCTTGCTGCAATTAACACATACCAGTTTTGGGCAGTAATAGTTAAATGATTGTGATGAGGTATATGTGTATGGGGTATAAGTGGTGGTGTTGGTTGTTATTGGTTCTTCTTCCTTCCCCTTTCTTTTTTTTTTGCTATTCTCCTCTCATTCCCAAGTTGGGGTTGGTTTGGTATTGTTGTTGTCAGCTTCTTATGTTTGGTCAATATCTCAAGTAAGTTCCTCTTTCTGCTTTTTCTTTCCTTTATTGTCCCAGAATAATATTGGTGGCAGCTTGTTATGGTCATTTTTGGCCCATGAGACTTGATATGCTTCTCATGTTGGTTTTGGCTTCTCTTTCTCGACATCAATTAGTGGTGTTGGTGTGATGTTGCTGGGTTTAAAGTGGCTACATGTTGCTAGTACTCGTGTATATTAGCCGTTCTGATTTATTTGCAACTCTTGAGTGGTTCAGTCAAGCATTGCATTGGTTTTGAATAGCCAGTTATTACGAACTAGAGCTTGGTATTGGGTGGCTTCTATTACCAGAACTTTGATTGGTATTATGATGCTGTCAATTTCTATAAAAAGATTATCTATTTCATTGATTGGAGTCCTGGTGGCTCCATCAGCTGTAATTATCCTTGCACTGGCAGCTCGATCAACTCGGTGACCTAATTGGTCAATGAACTGTCTTGTAATGATGCTACCAGCTGATCCACTGTCTAAGATCAGTTTGATGGAATGGCCATCAATTTTAGCATCAGTATACATGGCAGTAATTGGTTTTTCTTCAAGTGCAGCTCCACTGAACAATGGCGTGGATAACAGTTCTTCGAATTCAAACAGGAAGATAGCTGCGAGTAATTTGTTGTTGGTGACAGTGGCTGGTGGGATATTGCTGGTAAGAGATTTCTGGTTTGTTTCCAAGTTGTTGGATAAGACATCTTTTGGGGTAACTAGGAGACTTAAATAGTTCTGGAAATTCAGGTTTTGGTTATACCTGGTTTCTGAACTTTGCTGGTGTGATTCCGAAAGTTGGTTGGATGAGCTGGGAATTGGTTGGTGAACTACTATTGCCAATCTCCAGCTTTGTTGTGTTATTCTCAGCTTGTGGGTTCCATTTTGAAATAAGTTTTGAGGCAGTGTTTGAATTTGTTGGGGTTGATATGTTACTGGTGGCTGTGATTGATATATCACTTGTGGCTGCGGCTAATAAATTGGAGCTTGATATATTGGTGATTGATAGATTGACTGCTGCATCATTGGCAAATAAGTGAGTTGATATTGATCTTGATTTGGGTAATGGTTCAGGATCTGAAATTTGCAATCAGAGTTTCTGTATTGATTTCCCAATCATGGGTTGTTATAAAAATGGCAGTTGACTTGGATATGGCCTTGTTTACCACAGTTGTAACAGACACACATCTCAGGCTGTCATGGCTGATTTGATAATGGTAGTGGATGTGACTGATTTTGGAAACGAGTTGCATTTCCTAATTATTGTGTTGTTGTGATGGCTGATAAATTGCGCAATTGTTAGCTAAGTATCCCTCTAATTTTTAATTGATTGAATCACTGAATTGCTTCAATTTGGAATCCAATTCAGATGATCCATTCATCACTAGATTAACAGCTTAAGTGTGATTAGCTTCGAGTTCAGTGGCTTCAAAGTCTCTGACAGCTTGGAGGTCTGCTGGATATAATGGACATATGTATTGGAAGATGCTATTGCATAATCCTCTAATAAATTGATTCAAAATTTGTGGTGTTGTAAAATAGTCAGCTTGAATTGTCTGAATCTGGTGCAGGTTTCTGTGGAAGCATCTTAGGTATGTGGTGATGGCTTCAGCTTCTCTTTGTTTGATAGTAGTAAAGATATTGGCTAATCAGTTAATGCTATTGTTGTTGCTAAAGTACCTTAAAAACTCTGTTTTGAATGCATTAAAAGTGACAGACTTGTTGATCAAGCTTTAATACCATGAGTTAGCGGTATCTTGGAGAAAGTATGAGATGGCTTGCATGGCTCTGTCATTATTCCATCCATTGACTGTGATGGCTTTTTTCACATTGTTTAGCCACACTTGGGCATTATCCTCCTCACCAGTAAATTTTTCAAGTTTCACAATTGGTGCGTATGCCATTGGGTCTAAGTTGGGTTGTTGTGATGATTGAAGTGGTTGTTGTAATAGTTGCTGCAGTGATATGTGTTGCTATTGAATTAGTTCAACTGGTGGCTGATCAATGATGATTACTGGAGGTAAGTTTTTCTAATTAATTAATCTGGGGTTTGAATTGTCCTGATTTGGCAGTGCTTAAATATTCAGAGTTTTAATTTTTGGACTTTCCAAGTTTAGATTTTGCTGAGTTTAAAGGTTCAGAGTTTCAACTTCTGGGTTTTTGGGGATTGGGTTCTGGTAAGTAAATTCTTAATCTTCAGATTTCTCTCTCTCTTCTTTCTGTTTTCCTTCTAATTCCATTATTTCCCAAGAACTCGTGGTTCTGAGGTGATAAGGATTGAAGTCTTGATGGCATTGGTGATCATGATTTAAATCCTTCAAAATATGCACCATATGGTCCTAAAAGATCTTCCTTCTTTTGTTTACTCTGAAATTGGAATTGTCTAAATGTTGATGTTATGGTTAATGTGGACGTGCCTGTTGATGTGATGTTGATGGCACTTCCTGGTGTATAGTGATATGATGGATTTGTTAGTGATTCTATTTTTGTTTTCTTCCAAGTTGGTAGTTGTATTCCTTTAGGCGTTACTGCTGGTGTTTGTAATCTTTCTTTGCCTTTGTCTGCATAGGTAATAGGGTTGATTTCCTTGATAATTGGTATGAAACTGTGGTTTCTTGGTAAGCTGGTGTGTTGAAATAATTCTGTATAAAAGTTTTTTCTTGCTGATTTAATGTTAACTGTTCCTCCTAAGCAGTTTGTAATTTTATTATTGACGTAGAAGTTGAAGCCTGATTCCACTGGAAAATGGTTATTGTTTAATCCTAATTGTTGGCTGTACTGTTGAAACAAGAATTTGGTGAATTCTAAATGGTTTGCTCCTATGTTTTCTGGTTCTGCCACTTTTGGATGATTGCTGTTGGTACTGGTTCTTTGTAAGATTATATCTCACAGAGAGCACCAAATGTTACAGGTGATTATTTGGGGTCTCAAAACAAATAACAAATCTGTAACTTGGTGCTCAATTGATATAATAATGTCGATTACTGAAGATGGTTTGTATCTGAAGGTTTTGGTTGAGTTCTTTGTATAATAGACAGAGATTCAATAGTTGTTTTTAGTAGCCTCCCAGAATCGCAATTCTGTCAATTCTTTTCTCAGCTTGGTGGCTGGCAATCCTCTGGTAAGTAATCCATAATTCTTTTATGTGTTCTACTCACTTGCAGGGGTCTTTTACCAGACAATCCTTGACATTAATAATTCAGTGCTTAATCCTTAATCAATTTAATAAACAACAAAAAAATAACAATAAAAAATAACAGAAAACAAAAAAAATAAAGAAAATAAGCCAAGATGATTTTGCAAAATAGTATCTTGTCAATAGCCATGATTAAGAGCTATTGTTCCAGTGTGGTTAAGTATGAATTACTATCAACATGAAATGTTGATAGTGGAAAGTAGATTGAGATAGTAAATAATTATTTATTAATATTTGTAATGTGAAAGGTTGCTTAAATCAGATCTAAACTGAAAGGTCTGTCTTTTCTACTTTTAATGCTACTGTTACGGGTTGGAGTAACAAGCTAACGGATAGCAAGAGAGAACAGGATTGTAGAGTGATGGAAATAATCAAAGGGAATTCAACTTCAATGAGTGAATTGAATGAGTATGGATTCAATGTGCGAGATCAGTCTCATAAAATATCTCAGTTGCTATTCTTTTTAAAAGGTAACAAGGGAATCTGAAGGTAGAGGGATAGTCTGTACTGTCAACAATTGATCACCACTGGTATAATTCTATGCCTCATGTTGGCGCTCTTAGAATTCAATATCAGATATCAACTTGTGCTCTTCAGTCACATTTATTCACATAATAAGGGGTCATAGAAAATCCTCCACATGATGGGTAATCTTGTTTCCCCTTGATCTAATCTATCTTGTACTTGATATTTGTCACTTAACCCAAATTCAGTTATGATCCTATTACTTCTATTGTTGTGCATTAAGCCAAATAGCTCAATAAACCTATTGTTCATTTTGATCCTCCTTAAAGCAGCTTCCATGGGTTTCCATCCTACTGAGTCGTATGCTTTTTTCATGTCCTGAAATGTAAACCAAGCCTCATTATCAAATTCTCTTGCATGCTCAGCAACAGCATTGATCACATGAATTGGCACTGCTGGAGATGTATTCTTCAAAACTGAGGTGTTAAGATTTTTTTAGTGCTTTCAATTAGTGTGATCAGCCTGGTAATGTCAATATTGCTACCCCATTCTTTTGGCTTTGGAATCAGTATGACCTGTGCTATTCTCCACTCCTCAGGCATGTTTGCTGCTTCTATGCAAACATTAAGCAATGTTCTCAGTTTAGACTTGGTGTTAGGACCAGACTTCCTCCAAAGTTCAGCTTGTATGCCTGATGGTCCAGAGGTTTTGTTGTGGGGTGTGTGGCTTAATGTGTGGTCAAATTCCTCAATTGTTATTTCAGCCATCACACCATCAAAGGCATTATCTGGGATGCTCTCAATTGGCCTAAACCTGTGTTCCCAACTTTTCCATAGTTCAGGTTCAAGAAATCTCGTTCTAGTCCACCCTTGAGCTTTTTTGTTTACTAGCTTTTTGATTTCATCAGGATTATCATGAAATTCACCTTTTTCTATAACATGGTCCAGTACTATCCTTTGTCAGAATGCTTTTGATCATTGCTCCTTTGTTTAGCTTAAAGTTCTGTTGTCTTTTGATGATATTGTTCACTATCTGCCTTTGTTGTTGTAACCTGATCCTAGCATGCAGTGTAGATTTGTATTCTTTCTTGATGCTTAGTAATTCAATAATAAGCTTATCTTTTGGGAGAGTCATCAGATATGCAATAACTGTCTCAGGTTTCAATTGTTTCCATTTGGCCAAGAGCTGCATAACATTGTTATCATGCATATCTGTATTGTTTATTCTTATATGTTTGATTATATTAGTGACAATCTTAACAAGCTTATGATCCATGCATTCTTTCTTTGTGTGTGCAGATTGGGCTCCCACTTTCCTTTTTGGTAAGCACTCAGCAGCTTGTAATACAGTCTCCTTGATTGTAAGCCACATCAGGTTTAGATTATCATTGCTATTATCTATCAATTTTCTTTGTGCTTCATCTGTTAGTCAATCAGTTTCTCTAGCATAGATCTCCCATTGGACTCCAGATGCCTTTTTAACATCAATTATAGTTGTGCTACACTTTTTCTCCCAGATTTAGATTTTTTAGTGCCTGCCAAGATTCTATCAGATCAGATGATTGTCACCACTACTTTGTGATCAGTGCTAAATGATTTATTAACATTAATCACCCCAATATTTGTGACCAATGAGGCTGTAACAACATCAGTAAACACATAATCTAATCTCCTTTGTACTCCATTTGCTGTCCATGTGTTATCCGGATTGTTTACTGCATACATTCCATGTATATCCACTAGATTCATTTGTTGCAGTAATGTTGCAGTGGGACATTTTTTTCCTTTGTTCGTGGCAATTGTTTCTTCAAGTGATTTAACTGCCAGATCTTCATTCAAATTGCCTGCCACTATGACAATTTCTTTGTTTTGCACAATGTCTGCTAAAAGCTTTCTAATCTCTTTTGCAACTGCCTTTTCAGTAGGTGCTTTTGATGCAGGCATGTACAACCCAACCATGTGTACACTGATTTTACCCCTAAATCTCAGTACTAGATGCAATAATCTCCCATGATAACCCCTGATTACCTCCACATGGTGAGTCCAACATTTTCTAACCAGTATGCCCACCCCAGATCCCATTTGTTTCTCAGTGCTTGATTCTCAAAAGGCATGGTATTCCTCAGTACCAAAAAACACACCTTTTTCTTTGATTGGGGTCAGTTTAGTTTCTGTAATGATCACAAAATCAAACTGTTCTTCCTTAATCCACTGTAGTACCTCTTCAGCTTTGCCAGGATTGTTAAGTCGTCTAACATTGATAGTCCCTATTTTCCAAGTATTATTATTGGCAATGTTCTGTTCTAATTTGAAGTTGGATGTACTATACATCATCTGTCTCCATAGATTTAGATTCTCCAGCCATAGCACCATTCCAGTTACCCTGTTTCTCCACCTGTTTCAGCAGTATCATAATAGGTTCCAGGGTCTTTTTGATTTCATTGATTTCTTTCTCTGGATTGTATGCCTCTTTCTTCTCCTCTGAGTTATGTCTGGGGGACATATCCTGTTTTGCTTCTTTATTACTCCCTTCTTTCTTTTCCTCTGTTATGTGACTTGGTGAATTAATTACCACTTTGTCTCCCTTTTTCTTTTCTACTGTTACCCCAAGTTTGGAAGCCACAGCATTCAGCAGTTTAGCCATCTCATCCACCTGCTGTCTCAGTTCATCAATTTCGGACTTCCATGGCTGTTTTGCTCCTTTTTTTTGTTGCCCCTCTTTGTTGTTTGTTTGTAAGCCTGCTTTTTGGAACCCACTTGGGTTTGCATTGTTCCTATTATTAGATGGGTTTAGTGCCACCATTTCAGCATATGATCTTCCCCCAAATGCCTTGATGGGTTCTTCCAGTATGTTCTTTCTGACATACAATTTGGCCAATCATATGTTATTGGTAACTTTCTTAGTATTCCTCTCCTTTTTCTTAAGTAAAGTAGGGCATTTTGAAACCAAGTGTTCTATCTGATAACAAAAATGGCATTCTTTAGCATCAGTGGGTACCCAGTGAATCAGAGCATCCCCAATTACCAAGGGCTTACTGGTAGCATTGTAGCAACTGGCTTCACTATCAAACCCTATGTAAACACAGCCCATTCTGGTGTAGTTTCTGCTAGTCCTTAGAATAAAGCAAGATCGGGCTTTGATTTGGTCCAAAGTGGTGCTCAGATAGTAAGCAGTACAGTTTTGTGGTAGACCAACTAGCTTAGCTTCCCAGGTTTTCCTCTGCTCAATGATCTTTTGGGTGCCTATCATTGGGTATATTCTAACTGCATCTTTTCTGATCAGGGTTAACCATTGGTCCACTGCTCTAGTTGCCTCTTCTTGGTTGTTGAATTCCACCACTGCCAACTGCTATTTTCCAGCCACTTTGATTTGGACTTTTTTCATCTCCCTGAATTCTCTCATGGCAGCTCCAACTTCTCTGTCAGAAATACCCAAGGGAATATCCCTAACTAGAACTTTCTTTTGACCAGCCATTTGATTGGCAATGCCATCAGTTGCCATTAAAAATGACTCAATATCTGCTTCTGCCAAGATCTTCTTAGCTTGATCTCTTTCAGCGATTTGGGAGAAATTTATCCTGATTTCTTGGTTTCTTACCAACACAGCCCCCAAAAGGTAACTGACATTCCCCAACAGGTTGTAAATCCACCCCACCTTCTTTCCCATGTTCTTCTCTGGTATGTCCACTATCTGCACAAATAGAACATGTCTTTTGGTGTCATAAACAACAGTCCTCCACCCTTCTTCTAGATTTGCTTTTGTAGACATGGCATTTTTCTCAGACAATCTGTTACTCTTTTGGCCCAGGCTTGGGCTTGGCATTCTGCTTGATAGACCCAATTCAGAGTCTTCCATATTTTCTGCAGTCTCTTCCATATCAGCACTATCTTTGTTTGTTTCAAATGGATTGTCCATTTGTTCATCAAATTTCTCTGCAGATTTTCCTTTGTTAATCTTATCTAAAATCTCAGGATTGCATTTCCTTAGAGCTGCTTCAATCTGCACTGCTCTTTCAATCTCTTTACTAGGCAGTTTGGATGGTCTATCCAAATTTTTCAGGAACCTTGATGCCCCCTTTTCACCAATCCAAGCTTTCATTTGAAACTTATCACTGTTTCCTCCTTTGCTGAACATTGGTTACAAGACAAAATTGTTGGTCTGGTCTGTTGTCTTATCAGTAAGCTCCTCTTCAATGACTTGGTTAAATCTTTCTGTCAGGCCTTTTACACTTATTTTCCCCAAGTGTCTGTATTTTTTATTAGACTTTTCTTCCAGTCTGCCATCTGTTAGTGGGAAGAAGTCAGCTGCTCTTTTTTTTTTTTTTTGTTAATGTGTAGCCACACCGGTCATTTATTAGTTAGTCCACAGTAATGTGGTGGTTTCATAAAGCCAGCTCACCCAATAATACATATTACAAGATGCGGCTAACCACAAGCGGAAAGCCCTAACTACACACTAGTACTACCTTTGCTACCTAATGTATTAAATATATCTAATTCATACATCTTACCCACTTAGCCATCTGATCTGGATTGGACTTGATATTAGAGGATTGAACCTCCCATAACTCCATCATCGCATCAAATGTATCATTATAGACCGAAAAATCTTTAGCATCACCATTATTATCATCATCATCATCATCCATGTCTTCATCATCAGATAAGTTATAGTGTACCTTCCCACTCCTCAACTTGAGGGCCCCCACTTTCTTTTGTAGCACAGAAGCCACAGCACGAACAGCCTTAATTTGGTTTCCCAATCCAATCACACTTTCCTTCATTGCCTCTGCTATAACTGGTGGAGTAGACAATAATGTAGTAACCAATGCAACCAAAGAACCCACAGGCTCAACTATAGATTTGATCAACAAGGACAGTTCACTAAGTTGGGTTTCCAGAGAAGCCAATCTAGCATTAACAGCAACATCTGAACCAAAGGAAGCAACCAGCAACAGCAGCACCACAACTTTGGGGGAGGTACTGAAAGCCATACCCATATCAGCAGCAGCAGCAACAGGAGGAACCACAGAGGTGGCAGCTTTGGCATAGGATTTAGCTCCAACAAGAGATGACTTGAAAATGATGGGACCACCAGCAGAATTAGAAGAGAGTTTGGGAGGGAGAGGTGGCAACACCTTGCAGTCCACAGCCAAATGATCCAAACTTTGACATCTATAGCAGTGACAACATCCAGGAGTTTTCCACCAGATATGGCAGCCATGTAAGGTACTGGTTTTTGAAACAGCAGCATTTAAAGATTCTAAGGAATCAAAAGTCACCACAGCAAAGCATTGACATTGATAGGAATCAGGGGAGTGGGGAATGAAACACATATGGCCACCAACTTGGGAGACCAGATCACTTATCTCAAATGCAGTGCAGCCAAATGGAAAATTAACCAGCTTAGCTTTGAAAGCATCTCTTGAGGAGATAACCTCCTTTTGGTTGGCAATGGAAAGAATCCTAACACTATCTTTTCTGACCAACACAAACCAGTTAGAGAGAGCAGCAGCAGCAGAAGAAATGTCCTTAAAGTCAAGCACAGCATATTGCCATAAGCCAGTAGGCTTCAACTTAACAGAAGTAACAACACCAAAAATGCCAAGAGCAGATTTGATGTCATCAGAAGAGACACCCAAGGGTACATTGTGCAGTGCAACCAACAAAGAAGGGGAAGAAACAGAGGCCACTCCCAAAGACCTTGCAATCTTAAGAGTGGTCAAAAAAACTTCATCACCAATGGCCACTTTGGTAGCACCATTTAAACACTCCTGAGATGCAAATTCCACACAGAACAACTTGACAGCATCTCATAAAACAGATTTAAGCCCAATACAACCAGGCATTAACTGAAACAAAAAACTGAGCAAAGCCATCTTAATCTTAAATGTAGTACCAGGTACAAGATTGGAGGCCACCCAACCAGAAAACCTTTGATGTCCATTCACATTTTCCCAGGCACCAGCATCAGATGCACCAGAAACTGGGAGGGGCACAGATGATTCCATTTCCATCTGATCAGCCCAATCTTTGAGATCATCTAGATTGATAGACTGTTTTGCTACTGGGATTGGTGATGATCTGCTGGAGAGTACCACATCAGGCAACACAGCCAGTGGTTGATCTTGGCCCAACTTGGGAGATGTGCCGCTGCTGTTGCCATCCATATCAGGAATAGGGCTGGCTGCTGCTGTGGAGATCTTACTGAAGATCTCATCTGAAACCACAAAGGGGTTCAGTGTGACCATAGCAGTTGCAACTGTCTGCTGCTGTTTTTTGGAATTTTTGGCTTTCATGGCCATTTGTGAAGCAGTAGTAGTAGAAGTAATAGTGGGAGTGGTGAGAGCAGGAAAGACCAACTTGTTGACTGGCCTGTTATTAAAAATCTTTGGGCTTTTTGAAGTAGTGGAGACAACACTAGGACTAACCCGAGTGTGTCTTTTTGAAGGAACTTTGACTGGGAAAGAACTACCAGCCAAAGGTGAAGAAAATGAACCAGAAGCTGCTAAAGACAGCTTATTACTATTATTTTTTAAAGGAAATGTTGCCAGAATGTTTTGTTTAGCTGCTTCAATAACAGAGAGACCCTCTTGTGTTGAAACTTTATTAGTTACTATAGGAAAAGTAATGTTTACAACTTTTTTACTCTTAGCTCTATTCGTGGTCATGAAATTTAGGAGAGAAAGAGTTTTAATATCTTATCCCACTAACCCTCATCTTAATATCCAAATGGCATATGGAATTAGAAAGAAGAATCCAAGGTCCTGGTAAAGTTGTGACCAAATATGCCAAAGCAATCAGAAAACTCATCAAGTGTGTAGACTCTGGTAGAAACTGGACTGAAGAGCAAAAGATCCACTCCTTCACAAAAGGATTAAGAACTGATTTATTGTATGCTCTTTGGCCTCTCTTGGCTTTAAAAGATAATTTCACCATGAATATGGCCATTGGACTCGCCCAAAGAATTGAAAACAATCAAAGAATGCATTTGGGATCCACACTTCCAGTTTTTGCTCCTGCTCCTGTTATGGCTCCTACTCCTCAAATGGCTGCTACTTCTTTTGCTGCCCAAACACAAGATCCAAATGAACAATTAATAAATAGACTTACAGCAAATCTTGCTTGGCTATTAGAACCATTAGCCCAAGCAGTCAGAGATAACCAACAACCCCAAAGATCTAGATTTGAAAACTGTTTTAATCAGCCCCAGCAACCTCCTTACCAAAGACAGCAAAATCGTGGCCCTCTTGTGTGTTATAAATGTGGATTAACTGGACATTTCTCCAAAGATTGCAACAATCTTCCTTTGCCTCCTTCAGTTCCTAGAAACAATGACAACCAGAACAACAGAATCAATAACAACAATGCCCCCAATCAAAGACCCAATCATGCCAATATCAATTTCTTTGGAGAGGATCCCCTAGTTGAAGCAAAGAAGACTTGGTACCATTCTTGACTCACTTGTAGAAGCATGAATAATTGCCTTTAAAAAGATAAAACAGTTTCAAGAAAAGCTTAAAAAGAAGAAAACTTATAAAACACTTTCTTTAAGTGTTGGTAACTTAGTTTTGGAATACCACTCAGACAGAGACAATGTCTATGGTGATAAATTCTCTAGCTGGTGGAAAGATCCCTTTATAGTCAACAAAGTTTTGAACAATGGTTCTTATATTCTTCAAGATCAATTCGGAACAATCTTTAATGATTATCCTGTTCATGGCATGCAATTCAAGAAATATCACAAACAACCTGATTGGTTATCAGTTGTGGTAATACTGACCCAAATGATCAGCAAAAACCAAGTATAAATAAATGCACCATTCCCAAAACAGAGGTATCTTCAATTGACATGAACAATTATTTTCTGAATCAAAACATTCAAAACGCTTTCTATACTCTTCATGAGTATTGGATTAAAAACTATCCAAATGCTACTCTGACCATTGGAAAACAAACTACAATAACAGACAACAGTAGAACACATACTGTTATCAGACCAAAGAAAACAACTACCAGAAAAGAAAGAATTGGTAACAAAATGGATAAGTATCTGTTGGAAAGCATAACAGCAGCAATACTTGTACCTTCCACCACAATTGGAAAAACAATTAAAGAAATCTTGTCCATAGACAAAAACTTGTCATATGAAAGACAACTAGAGCTCTATGGTCACCTTGGTGAAATCATAGAAGACATGAAGCTCATGAAGAAAACAACTTCTGAGATACAAGTGGAAATTTTGGGCATTATACAGTTGGATGTCCCAAGAGTTTTGACCATTGCCAGAAAAGCCAAAACTCTTATACAAAGGTTTGGTCTCTTGGATACAAAGCTCATTTCGCCTCAAGTACTATACACTTTATTCACAAAAGACTTTAACAAACTAGTTAGTTTTGAGTTAGATAAAATTCTTCAATTAGAATATCTCATAAATAGTTTGATTTTGCTGGAGCTCAATCTCTTTGGAGAGGATGATGTTATGGTTGAAACTCATAGTTTTTATTAATTATCACATGTATTAGCCACTGATGTCATATAATTAGCCAACCTATTTTTAGATAGTAATCATTGATCTGATCAATGACCTGACTGTTGACCTGATCATTGACCTGGTTATTGACCACTTTTCATAACTATATAAGCAATGAGTCTCTTAGCTGTAGAAAAGTAGGTTCCCAACAATCAAAGAAATATAATAAAACAACTTTCATCTCAAACATTCTCTTATCACTAATTTCTGAACATCTTTTGGATAAAAAATCTCTTGTTGGTGTTTATCTGCCTTTTCCTAAAACGATTAAATGAAGTATTTGAAGATTATTTGAATAAATGTGACTGAAAAACACAAGTTGATACCTGATATTGAATTCTAAGAGTGCTGATGTGAGGCATAGAATTATACCAGTGGTAATCAATTGTTGACAGTACAGACTATCCCTCTATCTTCAGATTCCCCAGTTATCTTTAAAAAGAATAGTGACTGAGATATTTTATGAGATTAATCTCGCACAAATAGAGCTAAGAGTAAAAAAGTTGTAAACAGTACTTTTCCTATAGTAACCAATAAAGTTTTAACACGAGAGGGTCTCTCTGTTATTGAAGCAGCTAGACAAAACATTCTGGCAATATTTTTTTTAAAAAATAGTAGTAAAAAGCTGCCTTTAGTGGCTTCTGGTTCATTTTCTTTACCTTCCAAAAGACACACTCGGGTTAGTCTTAGTGTTGTCTCTACTACTTCTAAAAGCCCAATAATTTTTAATAACAAACCAGTCAACAAGTTGGTTTTTTCTGCTCTCACCACTTTCACTACTACTTCTACTACTACTGCTTCACAAATGGCCACAAAAGCAAAAAATTCCAAAAAACAGCAGCAGGCAGTTGCAACTGCTATGGTCACACTGAACCCTTTTGTGGTTCTAAATAAGATCTTGGGTAAAATCTCCACAGCAGCAGCCAGCTCTCTTCCTAATATGGATGGCAATAGCAACAGCTTATCTCCTAATATGAAACAAAATCAACCACTGGCTGTGTTGTCTGATGTGGTAATCTCTGGCAGATCTTCTCCTGTCATGAAAGCAAAACAGCCCATTAATCCAGATGATCTCAAAGATTGGGCTAATCAGATAGAATTGGAATTATCTACTCCTCCCCCAGTTTCTGGTGTTGCTGATGGTAATGCTTGGATGAATGTGAATGGTTGACAAAAGTTCTTTGGATGGGTGGCCTTCACTCTTGTGCCTGGTGCCACATTCAAGATCAAAATGGCCCTTCTTAGTTCCTTGTTTCAGCTGCTACCTGGTTGTATTGGGCTTAAGTCAATCTCATGAAATGCTGTTAAGTTGTTTTGTGTGGAATTTGCATCTTAAGAAAGTCTAGCTGGTGCCACCAAAGTGGTCATTGGTGATGGGATTTTTTTGACCATTCTTAAGATTGCATGATCTTCTGATGTGGTCTCTGTTTCTTCTCCTTCTCTGTTAGTTGCACTGCATGATGTACCTTTGGGTACCTTTTCTGATAACATCAAAACTGCTCTTGGCATTTTTGGTGTTGTCACATCTGTTAAGTTAAAGCCTGCTGGCTTATGGCAATATGCTGTGGTTAACTTTAAGGACACTTCTTCTGCTGCTACTGCTCTCTCTCACTGGTCTGTTTTGGTCAGAAAAGACAGTGTTAGGATTTTTCCCATTGCCAACCAAAAGGAGGTTATCTCCTCAAGAGATGCTTTTAAAGCTAAGCTGGTCAATTTTCCATTTTGCTGTACTGCATTTGAAATAAGTGATCTGGTCTTCCAAGTTGGTGGCTGTACATGTTTTATTTCTCATTCTCCTAATTTCTATCAACATCAATGCTTTGCTGTGGTGACTTTTGATTCCTTGAAATCTTTAAATGCTGCTGTTTCAAAAACTGGTATCTTACATGGCTGCCGTATCTGGTGGAAAACTCTTGAATGTTGTTGCTGCTACAGATGTCAAAGTTTGGAGCATTTGGCTGTGGACTGCAAGGTATTGCCATCTCTCTTTTCCAAACTCTCTTCTAATTCTGCTGATGGTTCCAATATCTTCAAGTTATTCTTTGTTGGAGCTAAATCCTATGCCAAAGCTGCCACCTCTGTGTTTCTTCCTGTTGTTGCTGCTGCTGATATGAATCTGGCTTTCAGTGCCCCCTCAAAGATGCTGTGCCTCTGGTGCCTGTTGCCTCCTCTGGTTCAGATGTTGCTGTTAATACTAGGTTGGCTTCTCTGAAAACCCAACTTAGTGAACTGTCTTTGTTGATTAAATCTATAGTTGAGCCTGTGGGTTTTTTGGTTGCATTGGTTACTAAATTATTATTGACTTCACCTGTTATGGCAGAGACAATAAAAGAAAGTGTGATTGGATTGGGAAACCAAATTAATGCTGTTTGTGCTGTGGCTTCTGTGCTGCAAAAGGAAGTGGGGGCCATTAAGTTGAAGAGTGGGAAGGTCTACTTTGACATTTCTGATGATGAAGACATGGATGATGATGATGATGATAATGATGATAATAATGTTAAAGATTTTTCAGTTGACACATTTAATGCGATGATGGAATTATGGGAGGTTCAATCCTCTAATATCAAATCTGATCCAGATCAGACTGCCAAATGGATGAGTGGTCTTGTTAAGAGTAGTCATGAGCTTGTATGCATTATGGGTAAGATGTATGAATTAGATATGTTTAATACATTAGGTAGCAAAGGTAGTACTAATGTGTAGTTAGGGCTTTCTGCTTGTGGTTAGCTGCATCTTGTGATTTTTGTATTATTGGGTGAGCTGGCTTTATAAAACTGACCACATTACTGTGGGCTTAACTAATAAACAACCAGCATGGCTACACATTAACAAAAAAAAAAAACAAATAGAAATGGAATCAACTGCTTCTTCCCCAGTTTCTGGCACTACTGATGGTGGTGCTTAGAAGAATGTGAATGGTTGTTAAAGGTTCTCTAATTGGGTGGCCTCCAATTTTGTGCCTGGTAGTACATTTAAGATCAAAATAGCCCTACTTAGTTCTTTGTTTCAGCTGCTGCCTGGTTGTATTGGGCTTAAGTCAGTTTCACGAGATGCTGTCAAGTTGTTCTCTGTGGAATTTGTATCTCAGGAAAGTCTAAATGGTGCCATCAAAGTGGTCATTGGTAAAGAAGTTTTTTTAACCACTCTTAAGATTGCATGGTCTTCTGGTGTGGCCTCTGTATCTTCTTCTTCTCTGTCTGTTGCATTTCACAATGTTCCCTTGGATACCTCTCCTGATAACATCAAAGCTGCTCTTGGCATTTTTGGTGTTGTCACTTCTGTTAAGTTGAAGCCAGCTGGCTTGTGGCAATATGCTGTGGTTCACTTCAAAGACATTTCTTCTGCTGCTGAGGCTCTCAAATACTGGTCTGTGCTGGTCAAAAAAGATAGTGTCAGAATTCTTTTTGTAGTTAACCAAAGAGAGATTATTGCTTCAAGAGATGCATTTAAAGCTAAGTTGGTTAATCTTCTCTTTGGCTGTACTGCCTTTGAGATTAGTGATTTGGTTTTCCAGTTTGGTGGCCATACCTGTTTCATTTCCCAATCCCCTGATTCATACTAACGTCAATGTTTTGCTGTGGTTACCTTCAATTCTCTGGAATTCTTGGACAATGCTGTGTTAAAAACTGGTACCTTGTGTGGTTGTTGTATCTGGTAGGAAACTCCTGGATGTTACCACTGCTATAGATGTCAAGATCTGGACTATTTGGCTTTAGAGTGCAAAGTGTTATCACTTCTCCCTCCCAAAGTCTCTTCCAACTTCTTTAGTGGCCCCAAAGTTTTTAAATCCTCATTTGCTGGATCTAAATCTTATGCCAAAGCTGCTGCCATTGTGGTTCCTTCTGTTGCTGCTGCTGCTAATATAAACTTGAATCTTGGTAGTCCCCTCCCAACTACTACACTTATGTTGCCTGTTGCACATTCTGTTGTTGATAATGCTGTTAATGCTAGGTTGGCTTCTTTGGAATCCCATCTTGGTAAAATGTTTTTGCTGATAAAGTCCTTGGTTGAGCCTGTTGGTGCTCTGGTTGTTTTAGTTACCAAATTGTTGTTTACTTCATCTGTTGTGGATGTGTCAGTTAAGAAAAGTGTGGCTGGATTGGCTAAGCAAAATAAAGGCTTGGCTGCTGTTGCCATTGTGATGCAGAAAAAAATGACATGCCTTGAGAAAAAGTGTGAATGGACCTGCTTAGAAAATGTGTTAGATAATGATAACATGGATAATGATAATGATGATAATATCAAAGATAAAGATTTTTTTGTCTATGATAGAAAATGTTTTGCTGTTGGATTTGAATGCATGTTGAATAATATTGTCTCTTTCTCTGGTTCTGTAATGACTCTTATTGGTTGATCTGGATTTCTTCTGTTTTTCCAGTAAAGTATATTTTTATAATTGATAAAATGTTTTGAGTATTTATATAATGTTGTAGTTGTTGATATTTTTGTATGTTCATCTTTTGTTATATTTTTGTTGGGTTTGTTCTGGTTTTGCTATATTTTTGGGTTGAGATGTTTTTAGATTTGTTTTATTCACAACAAACTATCAGCATTTTCATTGTCTTTTCTCTTTTTATAATGTATAGTGTAAGTATATGGTAATAGTGCTATTTTCTATCTTGATTGTCTTCCATTTCTAAATTCCTGTTTATGAAGTGCTGTTAATCCCTTGTGGTCCATGTAGACATCAAACTTCTGGCTCAAGTATTCATTCCATTTCATGACTGCCCAATAAATTGCTAAATGTTCTAATTCTGGTGTTCCATAATTTCTTTCAGCTGGAGTTAAACCTCAGCTGGCATATGTGACTAGATGTTCTCTTCCATCTAGTTCTCTCTATGATAGTACTGCTCCCAATGCTTGGCCTGCATTGGTGGTAATGATGAATAGTTTGTTGTGATCTGGATAGATCAGTACTAGAGCTTGTATAAGCTTTTTTCTTAGAATATTAAAAGCTTCTTGTTGTGTTTTTGTCCATTCATATTTCACATTCTTGATTTGGAGATGATTGAGTGGTTGGGCTATCTTGAAAAAGTTTTTGATAAAGCATCAATAATAGTCTGCAAATCCCAAAAATGACTTTAACTCTGTTATATTGGTTGGTATTAGAAAGTTCTTGACTATCTCTATCTTTTCTGGATCTGTTTTGATGCTGTTTTTGCTTACTATGTGTCTTAAAAAGTTTAATTCTGTCTTGTCAAAGAAGTACTTATTGGTGTTTAACTTTAGCCCTACTCGTTGTAGCCTTTCAAACACTTGTTGTAAATGATGCAAATGATTATTGAATGTTTTGGAGAACACATTGGTATTATCTAAATAAACGACTACTGATTTCCACAATAAGCCAGTATATATTATTTCCATTAGCTGCTGGAATGTGGCTGGAGCATTTGTTAAGCCGAATGGCATTACTTCAAATTCAAAATTTCCCTCTCGTGTTATGAATGTAGTTTTTTCTTTGTCCATTGAATCTATGGCTACTTGTCAGTAACTACTATCTAAATCCAATGTTGAGAATCATTTGTTTCCTCCAAAAGCATCAAATAATTCCTGAATCCATGGAATTGGATAGCTGTCTCTATGCATGACTCCATTAAGCTTTCTGTAATCCATGCAAAAGCAGATTTTCCCATTCTTTTTCTGGACAAGTACTATTGATAATGACCATGGGCTTATTGATGGCTGAATTAACCCATTGTCAAGCATCCAGTTGATTTTTTGACAAATAATTTCATGGCTGACAGGTGATACTCTGTATGCTCATTGTTTTATTGGCATAGCATTTCCAGTTTTGATCTGGTGCTGGATGATATCAGTTCTGCTGAATTCATTCTTGCTGGTGAAGATGTCTTTGAACTTGTTGAGCAACATCTTCAGTTGCATGCATTGGAGTGGGTCTAGATTTCCCATGTTCATTTGTTCCAATTGTTCTGGTTGGAACAAATAACATTCATTTCGTCCATATATTGTTTGTGATGTAATGTCAACATATCCACAAAGCTGTGGAAAGTCTGAAATGGGGTTTGGTGGTTGGTTTTCTATTTCAGTAGTTAAATGTTCTATGATGGTTCCTTTTGGTATCTCTATAACTTTTCCAGTGTTATTGTAAATGAGAATTTTGATGCAGCTATAGTTCCTGGCTGGTATGTGAAGATTGATAAGTCCAATTTCTCCTGATTCACAACATGCTGCTTCTGCCTCAAAAATCTGGTTCTGATTCTTCACTTTCCTTTTTATGACTACCATATACTGGTTATATGGTGGAATAGAAATTAGTTGACCAGTGGAGATAATTTCTCCCTTGTTAATAATCTCTTCTTCTACCATATTAACTGGTATATAGGAAGTAATCTTTTATCCACTTTTTCAAATTTCATGACCACGAATAGAGCTAAGAGTAAAAAAGTTGCAAACGTTACTTTTCCTATAGTAACTAATAAAGTTTCAACACAAGAGAGTCTCTCTGTTATTGAAGCAGCTAGACAAAACGTTCTGGCAACATTTTCTTTAAAAAATAATAGTAATAAGCTGCCTTTAGCAGCTTCTGGTTTATTTTCTTCACCTTTGGCTGGTAGTTCTTCCCCAGTCAAAGTTCCTTCAAAAAAACACATTTGGGTTAGTCCCAGTGTTGTCTCTACTACTTCAAAAAGCCCAAAGATTTTTAATAACAGGCCAGTCAACAAGTTGGTCTTTCCTGCTCTCACCACTCCCACTATTACTTCTATTATTACTGCTTCACAAATGGCCATGAAAGCCAAAAATTCCAAAAAACAGCAGCAGGCAGTCACAACTGCTATGGTCACACCGAACCCCTTTATAGTGCCAGATGAGATCTTCAGTAAGATCTCCACAGCAGCAGCCAGCCCTATTCCTGATATGGATGGCAACAGCAGCAGCACATCTTCCAAGTTGGGCCAAGATCAACTACTGGCTGTGTTGCCTGATGTGGTACTCTCCAGCAGATTATCACCAATTCCAGTAGCAAAATGATCTATCAATCCAGATGATTTCAAAGATTGGGCTGATCAGATGGAAATGGAATCATCTGTGCCCTTCCCAGTTTTTGGTGCATCTGATGCTGGTGCCTGGGAAAATGTGAATGGACATCAAAGGTTTTCTGGTTGGGTGGCCTCCAATCTTGTACCTGGTACTACATTTAAGATTAAGATGGCTTTGCTCAGTTTTTTGTTTCAGTTAATGCCTGGTTGTATTGGGCTTAAATCTGTTTTATGAGATGCTGTCAAGTTGTTCTGTGTGGAATTTGCATCTCAGGAGTGTTTAAATGGTGCTACCAAAGTGGCCATTGGTGATGAAGTTTTTTTGACCACTCTTAAGATTGCAAGGTCTTTGGGAGTGGCCTCTGTTTCTTCCCCTTCTTTGTTGGTTGCACTGCACAATGTACCCTTGGGTGTCTCTTCTGATGACATCAAATCTGCTCTTGGCATTTTTGGTGTTGTCACTTCTGTTAAGTTGAAGCCTGCTGGCTTATAGCAATATGCTGTGATTAACATTAAGGACATTTCTTCTGCTGCTGCTGCTCTCTCTAACTGGTTTGTGTTGGTCAGAAAAGATAATGTTAGGATTCTTTCCATTGTCAACCAAAAGGAGGTTATCTCCTTAAGAGATGCTTTCAAGGCTAAGCTGGTTAATCTTCCATTTGGCTGCACTGCATTTGAGATAAGTGATTTGGTTTCCCAAGTTGGTGGCCATACATGTTTCATTCTCCGCTCCCTTGATTCCTATTGACGTCAATGCTTTGCTGTGGTGACCTTTGATTCCTTGGAATCTTTAAATGCTGCTGTTTCAAAAACTGGTACCTTACATGGCTGCCGCATCTGGTGGGAAACTCCTGGATGTCGTTGCTGCTATAGATGTCAAAGTTTGGATCATTTGGCTGTGGACTGCAAGGTATTGCCACCTCTCTCTCCCAAACTCTCTTCTAATTCTGCTGGTGGTTCCATTTTTCTCAAGTCATCTCTTGTTGGAGCTAAATCTTATGCCAAAGCTGCCACCTCTGTGGTTCCTCTTGTTGCTGCTGCTGCTGATATGGGTCTGGCTTTCAGTACCTCCCCCAAAGTTGTGGTGCCACTGTTGCCGGTTGTCTCCTCTGATTCAGATGTTGCTGTTAATGCTAGATTGGCTTCTCTGAAAACCCAACTTAGTAAACTGTCTTTGTTGATCAAATCTATAGTTGAGCCTGTGGGTTCTTTGGTTGCATTGGTTACTACATTATTGTCTATTCCACCAGTAATAGCAGAGGCAATGAAAGAAAGTGTAATTGGATTGAAAAACCAAATTAAGGCTGTTCATGCTGTGGCTTCTGTGCTACAAAAGGAAGTGGGAGCCCTCAAGTTGAGGAGTGAGAAAGTACACTATAACATATCTGATGATGAAGACATGGATGATAATGATGATGATGATGATGATAATGGTAATGCTAAAAATTTTTTGGTCTATGATGATACATTTGATCCGATAATGGAGTTATGGAAGGTTCAATCCTTTAATATCAAGTCTGATCCAGATCAGACGGCTAAGTGAATAAGCAGTTTTGTTAAAAGTAGTCATGAACTGGTATGCATTATGGGTAAGATGTATGAATTAGATATGTTTAATACATTAGATAGCAAAGATAATGCTAATGTGTAGTTAGGGCTTTTTGCTTGTGGTTAGCCGCATCTTGTAATATGTATTATTGGGTAAACTGGCTTTATGAAACCACCACATTACTGTGAACTAACTAATAAATGACTGGCATGGCTACATATTGACAAAAAAAAAATATTAACTAGTATATCTACTCTACTTGTTGATCCAAATCCCTATATCCCTCTAGCTGTGATTTCTAATTCTTTCTTGTTTCCCACTAACACTAACTGAACTATTTTGACCAGAGGCAGGAATATTGTCTGCGCTATCTTTTCATTTGGCTCTATTACATAGGTCTTTTCTGAATTGTTTTGTAGCATAGTAATGATATTTTCCATATATCTTATGTCAATTATTCCTCCTCTGATGTTGATTTCTCTTTTTGCTAGACTACTTTTAGATGCTAGTTGAACCATTGTGGTTGCTGGAATTTCCAGTGCTATTTTCAGATCAATGCAAGTGCGCAAATGTGGTTCCAATTTGATGGCATCTTTTTCCAGATATCTCAAATCAAACCCTGCATCAGTATTATGCACATGCTCTGGCATAATATCTTAATTATTATTACTGAACCACTTTAGTTCCTGCTTCTTGGTAAGGTCAGGAAGTACAATATATCATTTGTAGTTTGAATTGGAGTTTGAATCTGAGTTGGAATTGTTGTCATTGTTATTGCTATTTTGAATGAAGCTGAAACCATTATTTTTATCATCATTATTGTTGGAGTTTGAATCGGGATTGGAAACTGATTCCAATTCTGATGTGCAGCTGCTGATTGGTTTTTTTCTTCTAGAATTGTGTAGATCATATGGATCAGTGAATTGTAAATAAGATCACACTCATTACAATATTGAAAGTCATATGGGATCAAACAGTGGTCACATAGTTGAGTGTTTAGCTGTGCTAGCTGCTGCTCCTGCTCCTCTTTTGTGGATGCCAAGTTTTGGTAATGCTTATGGAAGTCTTCTGGATTGGTTTCTATGTCAAGAAAGGCATCTGGATTTGGAACAAGGATGATGTTAATCTGTTTAGACAGGTTGTTTTTAATTTTCAGAATTTCACTGGGCGTGGCTTCTTGAACTTTGGTATTTGCCATTTGCCAGATCTCATCCTTGTCATGTGGGTAGCCATCTAATCAGTTAATTGCCCTCTGTCAAGCTGCTATTATAGGCATACCACAACTCATCCAGTCACTGATGAGAATTGTGTACTGGCATGAAGCATTGTATGTTCCTTCTCAACCAGGAATGTCGTTCCACATCCCTTTGTCGAGTAGCTGTTCATCACAAGCAAGACATAGTTTATTGTCTCACTTGCCTTAGCACTTTGGATATCCATAGCATTCACGATAGCATGGTTTGCAGTAATAATGTGTTCGCGTCCAGTGGTCTTCATCTGGCATGATCTATGCTCTCATGGAAGAGAGTTTTTTTCCACAGTCTTTGCATTTAAGTGGAATAAATGGTGGCTGTAATAATGGCTGGCAAATGGAGTATGAGCTTGTCTATTCTTTGGTTGTGTCTTTTATGGATTCAATTTCTCCAAATACATTTTCTTCTTTTTTCTTCCCTTTCCTTTTTTCCTCCCAGCTTATTGTTGGTAGTAATTCACTTTGGCTGTTGTTGGTCCAAGCATCAATGGTGATTCCCCAGATATGTTTTTCTTTTTGTTTTCCTTTTTTATTGTCATTGTCATCCCAAAAGAGTATTGGTGGTAGTTTGTTGTGGTCGTTGTCAGCCCACGAGACTTAAAAGGCTTCTCAAGTAGGTTTTTTTTCTTCTTTCTCAAACTCGATGAGTGGTGCTGGCATGTTGATGGTCTTGAAGTGGCCACACATGGCTGGTACATGTATATGTTAACCATTTTGGCTGAGTTGGAGCTCTTGTGTTGTCCAATCCAGTATGGCATTTGTTTTAATGAGCCAGTTATTACCAACTAGTGCTTGATATTGAGTGGCTTCTATTACCAAAATTTTGATAGGGACTATGATGCCATTAATTTTAAAAAAGAAGTCATCAATCTCGTCAATAGGAGTTTTGGTTGCTTCATTGGCTGTGATGATCCTTGTACTGGCAGCTCTGTCAACTCGGTAACCTAATTGATCTATGAGTTGTTTAGTGATAATGCTGCCAGCTGATCTACTATCCAGGATCAGTTTGATATACTGACTATCAACTTTAGCATCAGTATACATTGTGGTTATTGGTTTGGTGTTCAAAGCAGCTTCACTAAATAATGGAACTATGTGATTTCCTCAAGTTCAAATGGGAATATGGCAGCAAGTGATTCATCTTCGGTGCTGGCAGCTGGTGGAATGTTGTGGGTAAGTGGTTTCTGGTTGGTTTTCTGTTTGCTGGATGCAGTATCTTCTGGGGTAACCAGAAGACTTAAGTAGTTCTGGGAACTTGGGTTTTGGTTATATCCAGTTTCTGAACTCTGCTGGTGTGATTCTAATGGTTGATTTGTTGAACTGAAGATCAGTTGGTGAACCATCATTGCCAATCTCCAATTTTGGGTTACTCTGGATCTGGGATTTTTGGATGTTATCATAGCTGGGTTTTGTGGCGGTGTTTGAATTAATTGTTGTGGTTAATAGACTATTTGTGGCTGTGGTTGATATATTACAGGTGGCTGCAGTTGATATATTTAAGGTTGATATACCAGTGTTTGATAGATTGGTGACAGCATTATTGGCAGGTAAGTAGATTGATATTGATTTTGATTCGAGTAATGATTCGGAGTTGGGAACCAGCGATCAGGATTCCAATATTGATTTTCCAATTGTGGGTTACTATAAGCACAGCAATCAGTTTTAAGGTGACCTTGTTTACCACAGTTGTGGCAAATTCGCATTTCTTATTGCCATGGCTGATTTGTTGATGATAATGGACGTGACTGATTTTGGAAACAATTTGCATTTTCCTGATTATTATGTCATTGAGGAGACTGATAAATTGGGCAATTGTCAGCTAAGTATCTCTCTAATTTCTGATTAATGGAATCACTAAATTGTTTCAGTTTAGAATCCAAGTCAGATGATCTATTCATTACTAAATTTACAGCTTGGATGTGGTTGGCTTCTAACTCAGCAGCTTCAAAATCTCTAGCATGAATGACTGCAGTAGGAAGATCTACTAGATGCATCGGACATACTCATTGGAGTATGTTGCTGTATAAGCCTCTGATGAACTGATTTAAGATTTGTGGTGCTGTAAAGTAATCAGCTTGGATAGCTTAGATTTGGCACAGATTTCTGTGAAAGCATCCCAAGTAGGTGGTGACTGCTTTTGTGTCCTTTTGTTTTAGGGTGGTGAAAGTACTTGCCAGACAGTTGATGCTGTTATTATCACTAAAATATCTTAAGAATTCTGTTTTAAATGCATTAAAATTTTGGAGTTTCTGGGCCAAGCTATGATACCATGAATTGACAGTATTCTTTAGGAAATATGAGATGACTTGTATAGTTCTTGCATCATCCCAATTATTTGCAGTAATGGCTTTGGCAATGTTATTGATCCATGCCTGGGTATTGTTCTCTTTGCTGGTGAACTTTTCAAGTTTTGTGATTAGTGCAAAAACCATTGGTGTGATTGGTTGCTGTTGTTGTATTGGTAGTTAAAACAGTTGTTGTGATTGCTGAACCGGTTGCTGGATAAGTTGCTGTAGTGGTGGCTGTTGAAGGGGTATTTGCTGCTGTTGAATCAGTTTGATAATTAGTTCAATTGGTGGCTGATTGATGACAATATTTAGAGGTAAGTTTTGTTGATTAATTAAGTCGGGGTTTTGGTCATTCTGATTTGGCAGAGTTTTGATTTCTGGATTTTCTAGATTTTGATCTTACTGAGTTTGAAAATTCGGGGTCACAATATCTGGGTTCTCAGTAATTGGGTTTTGGTAAGTGAATTTTTGATTTTCAGATTCTTCTTCCTCTTCTTCTTGTTCTTTTTCCAATTTGGTTGGTTCCCATGGATCAGTAATTCTGAAATCTGGTTGAGATGGTAGTGATCAAACTCTTGATGGTATTGGTAATCTTGATTTGAATCCCTTGAAGTATGTGCCATATGGTCCTAATAGATCTTTTTTTTTTTGTTTACTTTGGAATGGAAATTGTTCAAATATTAATGTTGTGTTTAATATAGACATGCCTGCTAATGCAATATTGATGGTGCTTCCAGAAGTATAATGATATGATGGATTTGTAGATGATTCAATTCTGTGTTTCTTCTAAGTAAGTGGTTGGATCCGTTAAGGTGTTACTGCTGGTATTTGTAATTTTTTTTTGCCTTTACTGGCATAAGTGATTGGGTATCTTTGTTGTATATGATGTTCAATTTTTTTATTAATCTCAGTGATGATGGATGTGAAATTATAATTTATTGGTAAGCTGGTGTTTTGGATTAATTCATGGTAAAAAGTTTTTCTTACTGATTCAGTATTTACTGATGTTCCTAACAAATAAGCAATTCTTTCATTGACGTAGAAATTGAAGGCTGATTCTGCTAATATCTGATTGTAATTCAATCCCAAGTGTTGACAGTAGTGTTGAAATAAGAATTTTGCAAATCCTAAATGGTTTGCTCCTATACTTTCTGATTCTGTCACTGTTGATTTATTTGTTGGTGCTGGTTTTCTGTAAGATTATACCTCACAGAGAGCACCAAATATTACAGATGATTATTTGGTTGTTGGAGTAAATAACAAACCTGTAACTTGGTGTTCAAAACTGTTGTTGATGATGGAAATCTAAAGATGTGTTTATCTGAAGGTTTTGGTTGAGTTCTTTGTATAATGGACAGAGATTCAGTGGTAATAATTTTATCCATAGCTTTCTGAAACTGCAGTTTTGTCAATTTTTTTCTCAGCATGATGGCTGGTGTTTCTCCTGGTAAGCTAACCTCAATCAAGTGTCCTACTCTTATTTCTGAGTCTTTTACCAGTGCTATATCCTGACATTAGTACTCCATGTATTAATCCTCAATAGAGTTAGTAATAACAACAATTAAAACATGAAAATAAAAGAAATAACATAAAGAAATAAGCTAAGGCAATGAACAAGTTAGTATTCTGTTAATAGCCATGATCAAGAGCTATTGTTCTAGTGTGGTTAAGTATCAATTACTATCAACATAAAGTGTTGATAATGGAGAGTGGATTTGGATGATGAATGATTTATTTATTTAATATTTGTAAATAGAAGATTTCTAACTAAAAGATTCTGCTTTTCTACTTTTAATGCTACTGCTATATATACATAATTGATGTTCTACAAGATTGCTCATATTTCCAAGCGATTTGCTATGATTTCTTGAGCAATGCTCATATTGCTGAGTAATGTGCTCTAATTTTCTAATATCGCTCCACATTGCTGAGCAATATGCCATGATTTTTGACATTGCTTTACATTGCTGAACAATGTGCCATGATTTCTGACATTGCTCTACATTGCTGAGCAATGTGCTCATGTGCTAAATACTATTCTCTCATTGGTCTGCTATTTTCTATATCTGTTTTCTTTTTATGAATAACAGTGCACCTCCAAAGGGTAAGAGTGCAAGCCAACCAAAAGAAAACCCCTTTTATGGTTTTAACCTAACTGATAATGATCATAATATAGATAAACTGGCAATTAACACCTCTGACTTAACAAAAAAAAAGAAGAAAGCCAAGATTGATTTCGTTCTAAATCCCAACAAAGTCTTAACTTCTGCTGCTGACAATAATAAGCCACCAAAAACTAAGGTTTTTAAAAATTCTTCAAAGTTGGAACCTCCAGAAATAGTACAAAAATCTGGACCCTATTCTGTTGTTAAAGATTTTATATAAACCCCAGCACATATTACATTTGGCCAACTAATGATCCATCTACAGTTCAGAAAAGATCTTCACAAATCATTGATACCAAAAAAGAAGACACCAAAAACCAATAAGCATCTTTGTTAAGCTGAACTTGCTGACAACAGCAATGTTATTCCTCTGATTTGCAAAGCCCAAGTGGCTGGCTACTTTATTGATTTAATTCTAAACAGTAGATCATCTGTCAATGTAATTGCCAAACACTTTCTAGAAGCCATTGGAAGAAAAATTGATGAATCTTCCACCTGGTCTATGACCAATGTACATGGTGACAAAAAAAAAAATCTGGGTATAGCCAAAGCTGTTTTTGTTCACATCAATGGTATTAGCATTGAAACAGACATGGAAGTATTTGAAGCAAAAGAGTATACTATTATTGTTAGTAATGAGTGGCTTAAGAAAGCCAAAGCACTACTTGACTATAAATTTTGCAAACTAACCATCAGATGTGATAAAAAACTTATTGTAGTTAAATGCTGTTATTGAACAACTCTTCTAGCAACCAAACAGAACCAAGAAGAAGAACAATCAAATGAATCAGATGATAATAAGAGTGATGATAAAAATCAAAAAAAACCAGAAGAAACTGCTGAACTTGCCTATACTATCTTTACCAGCAATGGCAAACTATTGGACAATGTTAAAGCTGACAAAGAAGAAATCATAGTAAATGACAAGCTAATCTGCTGGCCCTACTATAATATCCTCAGAAGAACCTTTGACAGAAAATCTGGCAAGAAAGCCAAATACAGTTATTGGTGGCATGGCCTTTGTGGATGGTGCTGGTGTAATAAACCTTTGTATTTATCAAGTGATAAATGCAAATTTTGCCTGATCTATTACAAAAATTGAAAACCAATTAGCTTGATACCTTGAGAAGAACTTAAAGAAGTACAAAAGTTTTTTGAGAATAAACCATCTAAAATTCAATCACTAATTGTAGAACAAAGAGAACCTTCCCCTAAAGAAAAAAAAATTGACATTAAAAATCTGTTGGCTAGAAATAGCCCAGTTATTTCAAAAGAAAATTACACTCCTGAACAAACCCATGTGATACAACACACTATCACTACAAAAGAAACTCATCTCATCCATTTGAAGCCTTATCAATCCAATTGACACAATGATAAGTTTATTAAAAAAGAAATAAACTGGATAAAAAATCTTGGATTCATACAAAAAACCAAGAGTAAATGGGCTTTTTCAGTTGTAGTGGTATCCAAGAAAGATGGAACCCTACACTTCTGTGTTAACTATTGCCAACTAAATGCCATCACTATAAGAGACATGTACTCACTTCTCAAAATTAATACAATGCTAGATAAATTCAATAGTGCTGCTTTTTTCTCAACCATTGACTTAATTGCTGGATTCTGGCAAGTAGAGATGGATCCAGAAAACAGAAAGAAAACTGCTTTCATTACCAAGTATGACACTTATGAATTCACAGTCATGCCTTTTGGTCTTACCAATATTCCTTCTACCTTTCAACATCTAATAGATAAAGTGTTTAAATCAATAAAAAAAAACTTTGTTCTAGTTTACTTAAATAACATAATGGTATATTCAAAAACCTGAGATGAATACCTTGAACATTTACAAAAGGTTTTTGACCTGCTCAAAAATGCTGGTCTTAAGATCAACCCAATCAAATCTTTTTTTGGATGCCAATCTACCCAGTTTTTTGGACATTTTATTACAAAAGATGAAATCTTTCCTGATCCAGCTAAAGTCAAAAAAGTTTAGAACATTAAACAACCAATAAATGTTCCTGAACTATGCTCTTTCCTTGGTTTGGCTTCTTACTATCGCAAATTTATCAAAGATTTCTCTAAAATTGCCTTTCCTCTTAATCAGCTACTCAGGAAAAATGTTAATTATCACTGGGGCATTCATCAACAAAAAGCTTTTGAAATTCTGAAGAAAAAACTTGTTACTGAACTAATTTTCAAGTAACCTAATTTGGACCAACTTTTCATTCTTCACACTGATGCATCTGGCTATGGACTTGGTGCTGTTCTTTTACAGAAAAATAAAAATGACAGAGAACATGGCATAGCATATGCCAGTAGATCTTTTACACCAGCAAAAAAAAACTATTCAGTTACTAAACAAAAATGTCTAGCAGTAGTTTGGGCTACTAGCTACTGGGATCAATATTTTTTTGGTGCAAAATTCTTAGTGGTAACAGATCATCAAGCCTTGATTTGGCTGTACAATAAAAAAAAGCTAGAACACAAACAAATAACTTGCTGGATACTCCACTTGGATGAATTTGACTATAATATTCAACACCACAAAAGAGCAAATTATCAAAAAACTAATGCTCTCTCTAGACTTACCATCCAATAATAGTACAACTTCTCAAACCAAACCAACTTAATTATTAGTAACTCTTTTACAAACAAACATGATAATAGATTTGAACAACTATTTTGCCTTAATGAAATTTTTGGGTAAAGAACAATACCTATCAAAATACACTCAACAGCAAAGAGAACATTTGCACAAACAATTAAATTTCTATTTGATCTGTCAGAACCAATTATATAAAAGAAACAGAAAATATCCTGACTGTCCTCAAAGAGTTATTAGATTTGAAGAAAAAGAAATTGTAATATACAACATGCACATTGACCCATTAGCTAGACACTTTGGAAAAACAAAAACAATTCAGAAAACTTTAACTTATTATTATTGGCTTACCTTGGAAAAAGACATTGCTGAATACATCAAAACCTGTGACATCTGCTAGAGAAAAAGCAAACCCAATCACAAAGAAGATATCCATTCAATCTCTGTTGGTTAACTATTTGACAGAATTGGTATAGTGTTGTTGGACTTTTAACAATAATTCCTGATGGCAACAGATATATTATCACAGCTACTGACTATTTTACAAAATAAGTAGAAGCAAAAATCACCTCAGACCAAACAGCAGTCTCAATAGCCAATTTTATTTATAAAGATATTATTTGCTGTCATGACTGCTTCAAAAAACTTTTATCTAATAGAGGAAGAGCTTTGCAGGAAAATGGGAATATATCACAAACTTTTTTCTCCTTATCACTCCCAAACAAATGGTCTAGTAAAATGTTTTAATAGAATATTATGTAAAACCCTAGCCAAAACCAATAAAGAAACAAACTTATGGGACAAAGTACTGCTTTCAGCTTTGTTTGCTTATAGAACTGTAAATCATAACATAACAAGTTATGAATCTTTTTATCTGCTCTATGGATGCATAGCAACACTACCAATAGAAACTGACATTGAAACAATATCCTTTGAAGAAATTACAATAGGAAATTACAAAAATATTTTGCAAAGAAGACTTGGTACCATTCTTGACTCCTTAGTAGAAGCATAAATAATTGCTTTTAAAAAGATAAAACAGTTTTAAAAAAAGCTTAAAAGAAAGAAAACTTATAAAACACTTTCTTTAAGTGTTGGTAACTTGGTATTGGAATACTGTTCAGACAGAGACAATGTCTATGGTGATAAATTCTCTAGCTAGTGGAAAAGTCCTTTTATAGTCAACAAAGTTTTGAACAATGGTTCTTATATTTTTTAAGATTAATCTGGAACAATCTTCAATGATTGTTGTTACCAGTGGAATTTTAGCTATTAATTAGCATGAAATTATCTTCATAATTCTTATTATTAAGTAACATATTATTATCATTTCGATTATTACTTATTAATTAGCCAATTTATCAAATATTATTACTCAATCAATAACTCGATTTGTACTATAAAAATTAAGATGCTCAAATTACACAATATCCTGAACCATTTAATATAGTCAAAATTCGCCGAAATTAATGGAAAAATTGCCGAAATAATCAATAATTCGTAGAAATAACTTGTAGTTTGCCAAAATGTATCTTTAGTTTACCCAAATTGTAGAAAAAAGAAAAGTGCAAGTTCAAAGACTAGTACTACAACAAGTTGTATAAAAAAAGAGCTTTTCTCTTCAAGAAAATGTATCTTTTCCATATTTTACCATAGTATTTTACTTTAGATATCTTAATTGAAACAAATTACTTTTTACAAAATCAAATAAAAATTAAATATTCAAAAACCAAATCCTCATAATTATTACACTTAAAATTCCCTTAAACACAACTAACATTTTGAAATTGATTAGCTACCAATTTCAATAAGCTGTTAGTGATTTCAGGCCTGAATAGAAAACGTTTCTCTTAATAAAATTCTATTTCTTTTACATTTCTTTTATTTTCTTATCATAATTATTAGGGTAGCCTATAGATGAGATTCCTGTAGAAGAGTTGACTTTCACAGCAAAATAACTATGCATTTTAGTGAGCTTCCAGATGAGCAATTCCTGAGAAAGAGTTGATGTTTACTACAACATAACTATACAAAGTAACTGGCACAGAATTGGCCATTCCACTTATAAGCCCAGCAGTTCAAATTATAGGAAATAATTTGAAGATAAATTCAGTTATTGGAGGTTCAACTACTTCTAGAAAACGTAAATTTACAACAAACAGACATTAACAACATTCAAAAAAAGAGACCAAAAACCTCCAGTAACATTTGGTGCTTTCTTATAGAAATAACACAGCAACAACAAAATTCAAAGTGGTGAACACACCAGACACAACAACTCTAAAGTATTATCAGTCAATTTACATCCACTACAAGCAAAAATTCAACATCTCAGACGGAATTGAAGTTATCAAGAAATCAGTATACCAATACATTGAAAACCACATCAACAATTATTTTTTTGGAAACTACAACATTTCAGAAGTGAGAAGCAATCTTTACAATAATTTAGTGCACTATTCACAATTGGGAACAGAAGACCTAAACAGTGAAACACTTGCTACCTACTTCCAAGAACTTAATTTTAACATTATTGAGTATTGTGAAGAAAAATACCCAGTACAGTTCAAATACTCTTTTGACTTTGAATTAAAAACTAAACCAAGCAACAAAGACAAACAAAAAGTAAAACAATACTCAAAAACCACTCCAAACACTCCAATACTACCAAAGACAACTGCCAAACACTTGCAAACATCTGAACAAGGAACCAATATCAAATTACCACTTTCTATTACACTATTTTTAATTTTACTTCCTCAACTACAAACACCAAATTCACCACTTAACTGTTTTTCCAGACCAGAAGATTATTAGTTACCTAGAAATCCTATTCAACAGCAGAAACCCATATCAACAAGCACCAATATTATTGATTATTTACAAAAAATCGAAAGTAATCATTCAGAAAACTTGGAAAGTAAAAAAACTGAATCAAAACAAAAAGAAACCACAGAAAACGAAGAAGAAATGGCAACTGCTTATATTGCAAAGATTCCAGAATTCACTGGTGAAGACAATGATACCAGTCCTCAAAAATAGCTTGACAAAGTTCAAAAAACAGAAGATGCAAATGGTTGGAATGCAGCAAAAATGCTTAAAGCAATCTCATACTTTTTCCAAGGAACTGTAGAAGAATGGTTTGAAAACTTAAGAGAACCATTTGAAAACTGGCAAGCATTCAAAGATGCTTTTCTCTAACAATTCACTGACAACAACACTTTTATCACTCTCAGAAACTGCTTTTGCAATATCAAGCAAGAAACATTTAAAACTGTTATGACCTATCTTAGAAAATTCAACAAACTTCTCAGACAAATTCGACAATTGGAAACCAATGACTACTATTCTAATGCTCAAATTCTGGATCAGTTTATAGCAGAGTTAAAAGACAAACTGATTAAAAAAGTCCACCCACATGTTCCAGCAGACTTAGCAACTACTATTAGATATGCAAAAAGCTATGAAATGGCAATGAAAGAAGCAAATCACACCAAGCTTGTAAATCTTGCAATTGGAGAAACCAGCTCAACAGCTGAAGAGAAGATAGACCAACTCACAAAGAAGGTTGAAAGCTATTTTACAAACCAACAACAACAGCAGCAATAACCACAAAGATATCAATCTTCACAATGATGCAATCAAAACAACTTTGGATCACCATCTAACAACCAATCTCAAATTTGTCATTATTGTAAAATTCCAGAACATTGGAAACAAAATTGCAAGAAATTACAAAAAAACCAACAAAACAAGAGTAATCAATGTTACTCTTCACCACAACAATCTTATTACCAACCTCCACTACTAACTTATTACTCACCAAGACCACAAAATCAAAACAATTACTATTAACCAGCTCCACAACCAATGCAGCAACAATGTTAGCAACCTTTACCAATTCAGCAATATCAGACACCACTCATTCAACAATATCAAATACTAGCCAGAAGATTGGTTCAACATAACTAATTCACACCCCAAAATCAATTTCAAAATAACAACAACAGAATCAATCCAAATAACCAGTTGGTTTCTCAAAATTCTGGTCAGCAAAGACCCAATCACTATCACATTCAACTCAGTTATCTTACAATATCTGAAGGATCAGATTTTCAACAACCTGCACTTTCTAAAAGTGAAGCTGCAGTACCAAGACAAAACTCTTTCAACAATACAATCTCACCAGCCAAATTGCTCAAAATGCCAACCTTTCAGATATATTTTCATTCGAATTTGAAGCAAATGAATCACCATTCTTGCTTAGAAATGCAGCAGCTAATGAACAAAAAGCTATCACTACTATGTACACTAAAGCTACAGTAGAAAGAAAACTCATCCAACTAATTCTAGACAGTAGATTAGCTGGAAGTATTATCACCTACCAGTTAATATAACAGCTTCAAAGAACTGTTGACAGACCAGCCCAAACTGTAATTGTTACAGCAGATGATATGAAAAAGACACCAATAAGAGAAATTGACAATTTTCCATTTACTATTGATGAAATTACCATTCCAGTCAAAGTTTTAGTTATGGATGCACCCCAATATTAAGCTCTGGTCGGAAATAATTGGCTTCTTAAAGCCAATGCAAACTTAGACTGGGAAACCCAGGAATTAAAAATCTCATACCAAGGACAATACACCATAGTACTTGCTACTTGTGGAACTTTCAACAAACAATCAGAAAAAGCCCCAGTATTTGAATTTGAAGAGAAGAAAAAAATGCCACTTATTAAAACTTACATGGCTCTTGGATCAACATTCAATTGGGCTGAGAAAACAGAACAAAATTTTTGAAGAATCAAGAAGATAGAAGAAAGTTAGATATTCCACACCAGAACCACGAAAAAAACCACCATACATTCCACTAAAATACAAAGATTGTAAAAAGAAGCTTTCTTTTATGAGAGCCTGTATTTTTCCAGAAGAAAAATATGAAACTTGTACCTGCTACTTTTGCAAAGCATGCCATAGAGAATGATTTAGATTCCCAAAAAGAAGTAGAAAATAGGATAACACACTTTGCTTCACATGTGAAGACATACTACCAGAAGAATACAACTGGATTGATATTGCAATAAGAGGAGAAGTATGTGATCAAATCTGTCAATATGCTCTATTAATCTCAGAAAAAGTTAAAAGAGGAACACCATTTGATGCAGCATATAACAGTGCTCTCAACAAACTCTATTACTACCCTCATGATGCTAAAATGATCTTTGACCTAGCAATGGCTTTAATTAATAGAGCCACACAAGAAAATGTCCACTAAATGAAAAAAGCTGAATATATTAAATATACAATGAAATTAGCTGGATTTGATTATAAAGATAAAATAGAAACCTACCACCAAATTGCAAGCCACACATATTCAACCAAAGAAGTTCAAATTCAATGATTAGAGCAAATGAACATTCAATTATGTAAAGAATGTGTTATGTCTTGCAATAACCAATGGTGTTTAGAATACTATGCTTTTAGCATTCCTCTGCCAGATGAAAATGAAATCGAATTTGGAGTATTTGAATTAGTAGAAGAACTACCAACCACCCCTATCTACCTTTTTGAAAATCAATTACCCCTACAACTTAAATATTTCGACAACTATGGCCAAGGAATCAGACCAGAAAAAGCACACAAAATTGATGCTGGATATAATCTAAGATATCCAGGAAAAGATACTTTAGTTCTTCAACCAAAATCTTTGACAAAAATCAATCTTAAAATTGCTCTTGAAATTCCACCTGGAGCAATGGTTCAAATTGCATCCAAATCATCATTGGCAAGCAAAGGAATCAATGTTAGAAAAGGAGTCATAGATGCAGGATATACTGGAGACATCACTATCATGTTGCAGAATGAAACAGACAAACCATTTAGGATTAAACATGTTGAAAAGATTGCCTAAGCAATTTATCTACCCTTAATCAACATTTCGGGTTTACAATCAGTAAACAACAGAAAACAATTGGAAAAAAATAAAAGAGGAACTCAAAATTTTGGTTTAACTGGACGATTTACAGTTCCAGTAAACATAGCTCTTAATACACAGAATGAATCACACCAGATTCTTCAACTTTTCCAACCAATTACCATTTCACTTTTTGGTGAATATCATGAAATTTACACTTGCTCAAAACCCACCACTACCCAACAAATTTTTGAATTCAATGAACAAATCTGTCTAAAAAACGAAATCTTAATCCTAAACATTTATATTTTCAAAGGAATAAAAAAATTTTGACTCATATTCTACAATCCCAATAATTACCTTATTGTCTTAATAAACAAACTAAAAATTGGAATTATACACAGTAACATCTTTCAAGATAAAAACCCTTAAAGTGTCTCTAATTTCATCGAAATTGTAAAGCACACTTTACTTCCAAATCCAAATATCATTTCTACCACTGAAAACTACCATCTTTTGGAAGAAAAACTCTCTTAAATTAACATGGGTCTCTTAGAACCTCAACAACAAAGACAATTGAAACAATTGATAGCTGAATTTGCAAATATATTTGCAAAAGACAACAATGACCTTGAGAAAACTGATATTGTTCAACATCAGATTCACACAGGAGATGCTCCACCAAAAAGACAACAAGCTTATCGAGTATTACCTGCCAGCCATCAATTCATCAGGGAAAAAGTCCAAAAAATGCTCAATAATAGATTGATTCAACCATCAAGAAGTTCTTGGACCTTACCAATAGTTCTAGTTAAAAAGAAAAATGGAAAAATCAGATTTTGTGTTGACTACCAACAACTGAATAGTGTTACAATTGGAGATGCCTATCCTCTTCCAAGAATTGATAACATGCTAAATGCTCTAGGAAAAGCCAAGTTCTTCTCAACTTTAGACTTGGAAAGTGGATACTGGCAAGTTGAAATAGATCCAAAAAATCGACCCAAAACAGCATTTACCACTCAAGAAGGGAACTATAAGTTCAATGTTATGCTTTTTGGACTTTGCAATGCACTGGCAACATTCTAGCAACTCATAGATATTGTATATGAATGACTTTTATGGCAATTAGTGGTTGTCTATATTGATGACACTGATGTATACTCACCAAGTTTTGAAGCTCATCTTATTTACCTGCGAGAAGTCTTTCAACAATTATGAAAAGCAGGATTGAAGTTGAATATTAAGAAATATCACTTTGGAAACAAGTTTGATCTTTCTTGGACACATAGTTAGTAAAGATGAAGTCAAACCAAATCCAGAAACAATTAGTGCTGTCAAAAACTTTCAAACTCCCAGAAATACCACAGAACTGCGAGGATTTATAGGATTAGTCTTTTATTATCAAAAATTCATAAAAGAATTCTCAGAAATTGCCAAATCACTCAATTATCTCACCAACAAAAATGTGTCATACAAATAGACAGAAAAACAACAAAATGCTTTTGAAACTCTCAAAACAAGATTAACAACAGCCCCAGTTCTTGCTTACCCAGACTTCAACAAATAGTTTTAATTAGCCACTGATGCTTTACATATAGTATTTGGTGCCATTTTATCACAATTAGATGAAAATGACCAAGAACAAGTCATTGTCTATGCCAGCAGAACACTCAAACCACCAGAACTCAAATATGGCTCAACTGAATTGGAAGCCACTGCAGTTATCTGGGCTCTCAAACACTTTCAACAATACCTGAAAAATGGAAAAGAATTTGACATAATAACTGACAATATTGGCCTTAAATGGCTCAATAAAAAGAAAACTGAACAAAGTGCCAAACAGTCTCAATGGAATGACTTCCTAGCAGACTACAGATATATTGTACACCACAAACCAGTAAAACTACACACCAATGTTGATAGTCTTTCAAGAAAAAAACAAGAATAACACCAACAACAATTCCACCATAACTTACCAACCTACCAACAAAATAACCAAACAACAATGGATTTCAGAAACTACAACAATCTTAAAAACTATTTGGAGACTCTTACCATGCCAGAAAATTGGTCTTCAAGTAAAAAACATCGTTTACAACCCCAATCAAAGCAATATTTCATACATCACAACAAAATTTATTATAAAAATCACAAAAACCCAAACCAACCACTCAGATTAATACAAGAAAATAAAAAAGAAACAATTTTATACAACATATACACAGATCCGTCTTCAGCACACTTGGGAAGAGATGGAACAATTCAAAGAACTCTTGAACATTATTTTTGGCCTCACATACAAAAAAACATTTGACAATATGTAGAATCTTGTAATATTTGTTAAAAAAAAGAAGGAACTCACTCCACAGAACCTTTAAATCCAATCAAAATTGGACAGTCTTTTGACAGAGTTGGAATTGATTTAGTCAAACCATTACCTATCACAACCCAAGGAAATCATTATATTGCAGTTGCAGTAGATTATTTTACCAAATAGCCAGAAGCTAGAGTCATCCAAAAAGCAGATGCAAAATTAGTAACAAATTTCATATATGAAGACATTATTTATAGACATGGATGTCCAATTGAACTCTTATTAGATCAAGAAACACATTTTGTGAACAACCTAATACAAGAAATTTGTGAACAATTTAATGTCAAAAGACCTCTATCATTATCTTATTACCCTCAAACAAATAGACTTGTAGAACATTTCAACAGAACATTGTGTGAATCTTTAGCCAAAGTTTTAACAAATTTTGAGCAGGAATAGAATATCTTTATTCCATCAGTGTTACTAGCATACAGAACACTAAAACAAGATACTATAAAACACATACTATTTGATCTTACTTATGGAAGGACAGCAATATTACCAGTTAATTTCACAGTAGAAACATATCCAATGCAACCAATCAATGAAAAAAACTTCCAAGAAACACTCCAAAAAAGAGCCTACACTATTCTTAGCACATTAGAAGAAAAGAAACACATAACAGCCATTCATATTGAATACTCCCAAGCTCTACAAAAAGAAAGACATGACAACAAACTGCCACCAGTTATCAATAAATTTAAGATTGGAAATAAAGTTTTTTTACACAGAACTAAGACTGAAAAACAATAGAATAGAAATTTGAACATAAATGGGATAGACTATTTTATATCCATGAAATTTTAGGCAATAGATTATACAAGTTAAGACTTGATGACAAAGTACTAGTAAAAGTTGTATATAGAGATAGATTGAAACACTATTTTTTCAGAAACAATCCTGAACCATTAATTCTACAAATTGGTACACATTCCCTTTTAGTTAATCCTGAAAATATTCTTCAAAATTTAGAACCAATAGTTATAATAAAACAACAACCAAACTTGAACACTTAATTTAATATTTATAATAATCTTTTGAAAAATATAGACAAAATATAAAACAAAAATAGTAAATGATCACAAGAAACATTCAAACCCAAAAACAAAAACCCTATACCCAAAAATAATTTTCTTTATTCTTTTCTTTATTAGCTAGTCATTTTATCATGATTATTTTCCGAAATATTCAACAAATATCCCAAAAATTAATGTTAGCCTTGAAAACACTTTCTGACTTATCCATAACGATTAATGAAAGTCAAATTAATTACATTCAGAAAAAAACCACAGTCCCAGTAGTAAATAATGCTCAGAACTATCACTCCTATAGAAGAAAAACAAGAAGTCACTCTGAAAATAGGTTACCAGAACTTTTGAAGCAAGTATTGAAAGAAAATCTTTTAATTGTCCCTATTGACATTCCACCAAATGCCACATTGCAACAAAAACTTCTACTATTTCTCAATGAACAGAACAATGAATATACCTTTATATATAGATATTTTCATATTGAAAAAACACTTTATGAACGAAAACTAGAACTTGAAGCAACCAACATCACTCCTGAGACTGTACAAAAACAAATTCACAATGAATTTAAGGCAGCAGCTAGACCAACAAACACTTGCTACAAACTTAGAGCAGCTTTTAGACTTTATGATTTGTTCAACACTTGTAAAAATGTCCTACAAAATCCAATACTGCAACCAATAAAAGTTCAATACATTGGCAAACTCACAGAACTGAAATTTCAACAATTTTCAGACCAAATTACTTCAATTATTCTGGACCACTATCTTGACATCACAGATAGTACTTAGACTTCAATGGAGCTCAGTCTTGAAGAGGAAATTATGTTACCAGTAGAATTTTAGCTATTAATTAGCATGAAATTATCTTTATAATTCTTATTATTAAGTAACATATTATTATCATTTCGATTATCACTTATTAATTAGCCAAATTATCAAATATTATTACTCAATCAATAACCCGATTTGTACTATAGAAATTAAGATGATCAAATTACACAATACCCTGAACCATTTAATATAGTCAAAATTTGCCGAAATTAATGGAAAAATTGCCGAAATAATCAATAATTCGTAGAAATAACTTGTAATTTGCCAAAATGTATCTTTAGTTTACCCAAATTGTAGAAAAAAAAAAGTGCAAGTTCAAAGACTAGTACTACAACAAGTTGTATAAAAGAAGAGCTTTTCTTTTCAAGAAAATGTATCCTTTTCATATCTTACCATAGTATTTTACTTTAAATATCTTAATTGAAACAAATTACTTTTTACAAAATTAAATAAAAATTAAATATTCAAAAACCAAATCCTCATAATTATTACACTTGAAATTCCCTCAAACACAACTAACATTTTGAAATTGATTAGCTACCAATTTCAATAAGCTGTTAGTGATTCCAGGCCTGAATAGAAAACGTTTCTCTTAATAAAATTCTATTTTTTTTACATTTCTTTTATTTTTTTATCATAATCATTAGGGTAGTCTACAGACGAGATTCTTGTAAAAGAGTTGACTTTCACAGCAAAGTAACTACACATTTTAGTAAACTTCTAGACGAGCAATTCCTGGAAAAGAGTTGACATCTACTACAACATAACTATACAAAGTAACTGGTATGAAATTGGCTATTCCACTTATAAGCCCAACAGTTCAAATTATAGAAAATAATTTGAAGATAAATTTAGTTATTGGAGGTTCAACTACTTCTAGAAAACGTGAATTTACAACAAACAGACATTAACAACATTCAAGAAAAGAGACCAAAAACCTCTGGTAACATTGTCCTGTTTATGGTACATGACTTAAGAAATATTATAAACGACCTAATTGGCTGCCTGTTGTGATAATACCAACTCAATTGATCAGCAAAAATCAAGTATAAATAAATACATCATTTCTAAAACAGAAGTATCTTCAATTGACATGAATAATTATTTCTGGATCAAAACATTCAAAACACCTTTTATACTCTTCATAAGTATTGGATCAAAAACTATTCAAATGTTACTCTGACCATTGAAAAACAAACCACCATAACTGATAACAGTGGAACACATACTCTTATTAGACCAAAGAAAACTACTACCAAAAGAGAAAAAATTGGTAGTAAAATGAATAAATATCTGTTAGAAAGTATAACAGCAGCTATACTCTCACCTTCTAACATAATTGGAAAAACACTCTAAGAAATCTTACCTATAGACAAAAACTTGTCATATAGAAGGCAATTAGAACTCTATAGTCATCTTGGTGAAATCATAGAGAATATGAAACTCATGAAGAAAACAACTTCAAAAATATAGACAGAAATTTTGGACATTATATGGCTAGATGTCCCAAGAGTTTTAACTATTGCTAAAAGACCCAAAATTCTAATACAAAGATTTGGTCTCTTGGATACAAAACTTATTTCACCTCATGTGTTATATATCTTATCCACAAAAAACTTCAACAAACTAGTTAGCTTTAAGTTAGATAAAACCTTTCAAATAAATTACTCCATAAATAGCTTGATTTTGCTAGAGCTTAATCTCTTTGGAGAGAATGATGTTATAGTTGAAACTTATATTTCTTATTAATTATTACATGTATTAGTCACTGATATCATATAAATTAGCCACTTTATTTTTAAAAAGTGATCATTGACCACTTTTGATAGCTATATAAGTGATAAATCTCTTAGCTGTAGAAAAACATGTAGAAATCAAGAAAATTAAATAAATAAAATAACAACTTTTATCTTAATCATTCTCTTATCACTAATTTTCCTTTCCCTATTTTCAAGTATCTGAACATCTTGGAATAAAAGATTACTTGTTGGTTATTTTCTACCTTTTTCTGAAATGTGTAATTGCAGTATTTGAAAACTATTGAATAAAATATGACTGAAGAGTACATCTGATATCTGATATTGAATTCTAAGAACACCAACATGAGGCATAGAATTATATTAGTGTGTAATTATTTGTTAACAGTACAGACTATCTTTTTATCTTCAGATTTCTGGTTATCTTTGAAAAGTATAGCGACTGAGATATTTTATGAGATTGATCTCACATATTGAATCCATACTTATTCAATTTACTCTTTGAAGTTGAATTCCCTTTGATTATTTTCATTATTCTACAATCCTGTTCTTTTTTGCTATCCATTAGCTTGTTATTTCAACCTATAACAGTACTATTAAAATGACTATTGGTAATAAAATTTTTTTAACTACTCTTAAGATTGCACAATCTTCTAATATGGCCTCTGTTTTTTTTCATCTTTTTTTAGTTATACTTCATGATGTATCTTTGGATACTTCTTCTAATGACATTAAAACTGCTTTTGGAATTTTTGGTGTTGTCACTTTAATTAAGTTAAAGTCTGCTAGCTTGTAATAATATACTGTAATTTACTTTAAAAACATTTTTTTTGCTGCTGCTGCTTTTACTTACTGGTCTGTGCTAGTTAGAAAAGATAGTGTTATGGTTGAAACCCATAATTTTTATTAGTTATCACATGTATTAGTTACTGATGTCATATAATTAGCCACTTTATTTTTAGATAGTGATTATTGACCTGATCAATGACCTGACTATTGACCTGATCATTGACCTGATTATTGACCTGATCATTGACCTAATTGTTGACCTGATCATTGACCACTTTCAATAGCTATATAAGCAATGAGTCTTTTAGCTGTAGAAAATCATCTCTCAGACAAGACAATCAAAGAAATAAAATAACAAACTTCCATCTCAAACATTCTCTTATCGCTAATTTCTTTTTTCCTATCTTCAAGTATCTGAACATCTTTTGAATAAAAGATTACTTGTTGGCACTTTTCTGAAATGTGTAATTGCAGTATTTGAAGATTATTTGAATAAACATGACTGAAGAGCACAAGTTGATATCTGATATTGAATTCTAAGAGTGCCGATGTGAAGGCATAGAATTAATACTAGCGGTGATCAATTGTTGACAGTATAGACTATTCCTCTACCTTCAGATTCCCCAGTTACCTTTGAAAAGAATAGCGACTGAGATATTTTATAAGACTAATCTTGCACATTGAATCCATACTTATTCAATTCACTCATTGAAGTTGAATCCTCTTTGATTATTTCCATCTCCCTACAATCCTGTTTTCTCTTGCTATCTGTTAGCTTGTTACTCCAACCCGTAACAATAGTGTCAAAATTTTTCTATTGTTAACTAAAAAGAAGTTATTACTTTAAAAAATGTTTTTTAAAGCTAAATTAATTAATTTTTTTTTTGGTTGTACTGTCTTTAAGATTAGTAATTTGGTCTTTTAAGTTAATGGCTGCACATATTTCAATTTTTGCTCCCTTAAATTATATTAATGTCAATGCTTTGCTATAGTTACTTTTGATTTCTTGGAATCTTTGAACAATGCTGTATCAAAAACTAGTATCTTGTATAACTATTATATCTGATAAAAAACTTCTGAATATTACTATTGCTATAGATATTAAGACTTAAATTATTTGGCTGTAAACTGCAAGATGTTGTTATCTCTTTTTTTCAAATTCTTTTTCAATTCTGCTAGTGGTCTTAAAATGTTTAAATCATTATTTGTTAGAGCTAAATCTTATACCAAAGCTGCTGCCTTTGTAGTTTTTTTTATTGCTGCTGCTGCTAATATGAATTTAACTCTTGGTGCCTCTTCAAAGCTATAACACTTATGTTGTCTGTTGCTTTTTCTGTTCCAAATACTGCTGTTAAATCTAAGTTGGCTTTTTTGAAATTTTATCTTAGTAAACTATCTCTGTTAATAAAATCTATAGTCAAACTTGTCAACTTTTTGATTATACTAATTACCAAACTGCTGTTTATTTTACCTACTACAGATGTAACAATAAAAAAAAGTATAATTAAAATGACAAAACAAATCAAAGCTATTGAAGCTGTGGCTTTCATGTTGCAAAGAAAAATGGTAAACCTGAAAAAAAAGTATAAATAAGTCTGCTTAAAAGATGTATCTAATAATAATAATATGGATGATGATAATAATAATAATAATAAAGATTTTTTAATCTGTAATAACATTTTTGATAGTATAATAGAATTATAGAAAGATTAATTCTTTGGTATTAAATCTGATTCTAATCAGATTGTTAAGTAGATAAGTAGTCTTGTTAAGAATAGTTATAAGCTTGTTAACATTATGAATAAAATATATGAATTAGATATGTTTATACATTAAGTAACATAGATAATATTAGTGTATAGTTAAGGCTTTCTGTTTGTAGTTAGCCATATTTTGTGATTTTTGTATTATTAGGTGAGCTGGCTTTATAAAAATGCCACAATTTTGTGAACAAAACTAATAAATAACTAGTATGGCTACACATTAACAAAAAAAATCAAAGAAAATTCAACTTCAAAGAGCAAATTAAATAAAATATGCTTACCAGTTTAAAGACTGATAAATAGTAGTTTTAATTAACAGATTCTTTCTAAAAAATTGATGTTAGTCTGATTAAGTCTTTGATTAAGGACATTATTATTGTTGAGTCTGTTGTTTTGAGTCTTATTGTTTTTAGGAGCTAAAGAGAGCAAGGAAAAATTGTTGCAATTTCTTGAAAAATGTTTAATTAGTTTACAACAATAACATACAAATGGGCCACAATTTTGCTGTTTTTGATAAAGTGATTGCTAAAATTAATTAAAGTGGAGTTCAAATCTGGGTCTTTGAGATTATTGATTTTCTTTAACTGCTTGGACTAAGAGTTTTATTAACTAAGCAAGATTGGCTGTAAGTCTATCTATTAATTATTGTTACTTATAGAATATAGAAATTAAATATTAGTACATAAATTAGCCAATCAAAATAGATGTAATAAAAGTGAAATTTTAGGATTCTTCTCAGAAGAATTGCAGGATTCTAGAATTACAGAATTTCTATATAAGGAATTACAGGATTCCTGGAATTCCAGGATTTTTGGCTAAAGAATTAAAGAATTTAAAGAATCTTATACAATAAAATTTATGTACATATAGTAGTAGTATTAGAAGCTAGAAAATTAGTCAAGAAAACTCAGAGTTAATTAGACTTACAGGTCATAATTATTAAATACTTCTCTCTTCAAAGATAATTGCTATCAACTAAAATGAAATTATATCAATAAAATATCTCTTCAATTCTTCAAATCCATGTTATTGTTATTTTTTTGAGAATCTACTCACTCTTCTATTTATCAACACTTTATGTTGATAAAATCTAACACTTAATCACACTAAAACAATAGCTTTTGATTATGACTATTAACAAGATACTAACATTTATTGCCTTAGCTTATTTCTTTATTTTCTTTTATTTTCTTTTGTTATTTCTTTTTGTTGTTTACTAATTGAAGTTAAAGAGTAAAGCACTGAGTTATTGATGTCAAAGATAGCCTAGTAAAAGACTCCAAAGGAAGGGTATAAAGTTTGATAAATTAAAGATTGTTTACTAGAAGAGCATCTCAGCCAGATTACCAGCCACCATGCTAAGAAAAAAATTTGATGGAATTGCAATTCTGGAAGGCTACTAAAACACTATTGAATCTCTGTCCATTATACAAAGAACTCCAATTCAAGATCTTCAAATACAAACAATCTTCAGATATTATTAACCATTTCAAGCTATTGAGCACCAAGTTACAGGTTTGTTATTTGCTTTGAGACCCCAAATAATTATCTGTAACATTGTTTATTGAAATCTTAGGTTTGAGCAGTAAAAAAGATAGCAGCCATTTAGGAAGCAAAAACCAAAATAGAAGCAGAAGCTAAAACTAAAAGTGCAAATTCCAAGTGTATTCTTTGATTGTTTTTAATTTTTTGTGCAAGCTCAATAGTCATATTTATTGTGAAATTATTTTTCAAAGCCAAAAAAAACCAAAAAATATATAAAAAATTAGTTTTCAATCTTTTTGTAAAAAAGTAAATTTTTTGCTTCTCTGTTCAGTTTTTTTCAAAATCTACTTGTTTAATTAATTTTTTGATTGTTTTGACATATTCAATTACAACTTTACCAGAATTTTGGGGGTTTTTTTTTAGTTCTATATACTACTTGAATATTAAAATTGGGGTTTTAAATTTGGTTTTAAATCAGATAGTAAAAGAAGTATTTATTTTTTTAATATTGGTTAGTATCTATTTAATAATTTTTTAAAGAGCACCAGCATCAGTTTTTTGTAAAAACCAGATAGTAAAAAAGCCTTGAAGATAGCCACCAACAATTTGAAACTTCTATTTATTATTATATTGATTGGTTATAACAGCTATTTTAAAATTATTTAACCATTTAATTGGATCTTGTGCATTATTTCTGAATAATAGTAATGAAGTGTTGTTTTTTTACTCTAAAACAGTTTGTATATTTTGGGAAACAGCCAGAATGTTTGCTTGCATGGAATCAACAGTCATTGGTTCAGAAGTAACTGTTTGAGTAGAAGAATTTAATTTACTTAAGAAGAAATAAAAAATAGAAGCATTTTAATAACTTTTTTTTTCTGTTTTAAAGAAAGTTTCAGTTAATTGATAGATAACAATTCAAATGTAAACTTGGTGATTCAAATATTCAAAATTAAGAGGTTGTTGTTTAAAAGTTGTTGAATATAAGAGCTAATTAATATTGTTGTTTTTTTCTTTAAAAGTTTTTTTTTTTTTTTTTTTACATTTTACGAATGAGATCCAAACACTACTTAAAGCTACACATCAAAGAAATGATCTATACTAGACATGAATCATGTATTGTCTACACATGACCAGCTACTCGGGCCAATCAGAACAACACTACTCAGATATACGAACTGAAACTAAACTGCCTACACCAGAAAAAAACAAACATGGTTTACGAAAACCGAAACAAATGTCCACAGCCTCAGTGATATCAAGCAGCTTGACAACACCAGCAAAAAACCCCGAAACCAGACCAGAGACTGAAACAGGTGTTGAACTATCCAATGGAATCAACTTGGCCTTTTTCATGTAAGCATAATGCTTAGCACAAACTATCCAAACACCATCCCTAAAGGCAAGACCAAGAGAGCACACAAACTTAACCACCTCCAATTCTGTAATTTTGGGGTCACGGAACACAGAAACAGCCTCGTGAAACCAATCATTAAACACAAAACCCTTGCATAGAGCCACAAACACAGGGAAATCAGAAGCACAAGATGACAAAAGCTGCATTACAACCGATGAGAAGAGTGACAAACCAGTAAGAGCCTTCCAAAAAGCCACGTGAGAATCCAATATCTGACTACGAGCAGAATCGTCAATTTTACAAAAAAACACATGGTCCGAAGACTCCACATCACCACAATATAAACACAGCACACTAGGGTAATATTTATTATAAAGACGCTTCCTTACAGCAACAGGTAACCAGTAATGCAGAGCCTTCATGAAATAGGTATGAGCATTAGCTAAGGGCCTGCTAGTGAAGCTGGTGGCCATGTGCGAGTCAGGATGCCAGACTATAGAAGAGCAAAACCAGTCAACATTAAAAAGCAAATCATCCTTCAAAAACCTAGCACTAGAACCAACTTCCCAGCGTGCGCGACAAATTGATTGGTAGATATCACGAACAAAGTGTCTCAAATTGCCTGAAACCACACCACCATCAGCCACCAGAAAATGTTCATCCAAGCGAGAACGCAGACGCCAACTGGAAAGAGAGACAATGCCAGCAATTTTATCAGCACGCTCATTACTAGAAACGCCAGAGTGACCTTTGACCTTGTGCCAACTAACTCTCAAATTTTTACTACGAATAATATTAGCAATATGCTGACGTTCAACCCAACACTGATTGTGAAAGTCAGAACACACAAGATCTATTTCTGACTTACAAGCACTCAAAGCAGACTGACTATCAGAAAACATGCGAACGGAACAGGACAAAGGGACACACTCCATGGCCAATGCAATAGTCTGCAATTCTGCAAGGATGAATGACATCAAGCCTGATACACCAACCCCCAAACCCAAATCAATGTCCTCGAAAAAAGCAGTAGCACCAGCTCTACAGCCAGCAGTACCCAAACTTCTCAAAGATCCATCCGTGTAAACAGACAAGCTACCAGAAATGACTTGAGAAAGATGACCACAAACAGAAGCATAATCAGCAGAACCAAAAATATCTTGATAAACAGCACCATCTGAGACAAACTGATCATTAGAAAGGAGAGAAGCATCATTGAGAAACGCAGTAGCAAGCTTGAATCATTCCGGAACAGGACCATGGGGGTCCAGCCTCTTCCACCACTTGAAGGTATACTAAAAGTTTTTTCAAAATAAGCTTGATTAAAGAAATAGATTATGTAAGCAGTATAGATTTTAGCTGAATGTTCATTCAAAAACCAGTTTCAAAAATTTTGGAATTGTTTACTGGATTGTTTTTTAACAAAAAAACAGATTAAACAGAAGAGTAGAGAATTGAGTTCAATAAAATCTAAGTTATTTCTGTTGTATGTTGTAAAGTGTTTTTCTAATTATTGTGGCAAATATAAATGATCACTTATATAATAAAAAACAAAGTGGATTTTAACAACTTTACAGAAACTATTACTTTTATGTTATGGATTGGAGTAACAAGCTAACAGATAGCAAAAAAAAACAAAATTGTAGAATAATAAAATTAATTAAAGAGAATTCAACTTTAAGAAATGAATTAAATAAGTATGAATTTAATGTATAAGATTAGTTTCATAAAATATTTTAATTGCTATTTTTTTCAAAGAATAACTAAGAAATTTGAAGATAAAGAGATAATTCATACTGTTAACAAATAATAACATACTGATATAATTCTATGTTTTATGTTGACATTCTTAGAATTCAATATTAGGTATTAAATATACTCTTTAATTATGTTTTATTCAATAATCTTTAAATACTACAATTATATGAATTAGAAAAAAAGTAAATAAATACCAACAAGTAATTTTTTATCTTAAGATGTTTGGATACTTGAAGA
>JAAOMT010000664.1:237692-280822 GCA_016748015.1 Geosiphon pyriformis
TATTTTTAGATAGTGATCGTTGACCTAATCAATGACCTGACTGTTGACTTGATCATTGACCTGATTATTGACCTGGTCATTGACCACTTTAGATAGCTATATAAGCGATGATTCCCTTAGCTGTAGAATAACATGATCAAAGTAACGAAATAAAACAATATCAATTACTTCCTTTCATATCACTTATTTCCCTTTCCTTACCTTCAAGTATCTACTTGTTGGCATTTACATACCTTATCTTTTCCCCTTCTTGATTTGTATTTGTTAGAATTAGTCTGAGAAGCAATTGGCTTGCTCTTGTAATTCATTGAATAAAGAAACAATTGAAAAGTACAACAATACCTGTTATTGATTCTAAGAATCACTGAGTTGAGGCATAGAATAATAGTAGCGGTGTTATCTTGTTGACAATCACAGACTATTCCTTTATCTTCAAATTTAAGAAAAGATTAGCGACTGTGATTTTTATGAGACTGATCATGCACATTGAATTCCTACTTATTCAATTTGCTCCCTTATTGTAATTCCCTCTTTGTTTATTTTCATCACCATACAATACTGTTCTTCTTTACTATCTGTTAGCTTGTTACTCCAACCCATAACATAAAAGTGGTGCTCTCTGTGAGGTTGTCAAAATTCACTTATTCCCTCATTGTATGGATGATTACTCATATCTGCCACAGCAATCAGAAGAACACTTTGCAGCACACAACAGAAACAATCTAAATTTCATTGAACTTAATCTTCTGCTCTCCTGCTTGATCTGTTTCCCCCTTGAAGAACAATCCAGTAGACAATTCCAAGACTTTTGGAACTAGTTTCTGAACAAGCATTCAGCTGAAACCTACACAGCTTATACAACCTATTACTTTGACCAAGCTTATTTTGAAAACAACTTTGAAGAAAGAAACAACAATATTAATCAACTCTTATATTCTGCAATCTTTGAACAACAGCCTCCTGATTTCGAATATCTGAATCATCAAATCCACATTTGGATTGCTGCCCATCAAGCAACTGAAACTCCCTTTGAAACAGAAGAAGAAAGTTACCAAACTGCCCCTGTTTTTGACCTTTTATTAAGTGAATCAGACTCGTCTACACAAACAGTTACCCCTGAACCAATGGCTAATGACCCCATGCAAGCAAACATTCTGGCTGTTCTCCAAGGTATACAAACTGCTTTAGGAAGAAGAAACAATACTCCACTACTACTATTTAGAGGTGATGTACAAGATTCAATTAAATGGTTAGATGATTTTGAGAGAGCTGCCACAGCCAACCAGTATAATAAAAAATACAAGTTCCAAATCATTGGTGGCTACCTTCAAGGCTCTTCTGCTACCTGGTTCTCACAAGAAACAGATGCCAATGCTCAAAACAGAATAATCAGATGGACACCAATCAATGCTGGAGAAGAAAATACCTCTTTCACTACCCAATTTGAGGCCAAGTTCAGAACCCCAATATTAATATCCAAATGGCACATGGAATTGGAAAGAAAAACCCAAGGTCTTGGAGAAGTAGTGACTGAATATGCCAAGACTATTAGAAAGCTAATCAAATGTGTAGACTTTGGGAGAAATTGGACAAAAGAGCAGAAAATTCACTCCTTCACAAAAGAATTGAGAACTGATTTATCATATGCTCTTTGGCCCCTCCTGGCCCTGAAAGATAACCCCACCATGGATATGGCCATTGAATTAGCACAAAGAATTGAAGATAACCAAAGGATGCACTTGGGATCCACACTACTAGTTTTTGCTCCTGCTCCTGTCATGGCTCCTGCCCCTCAAATGGCTGCTACTTCTTTTGCCACTCACATTCAAGATCCAAATGAACAGTTAATAGACAGACTCACAGCAAATCTTGCCTGGTTATTAGAACCCTTAGCCCAAGCAGTCAGAGAAAATTAACAACCACAAAGACCCAGATTTGAACCACGTTTCAATCAGCCCCAGCAACCATCTTATCAAAGACAACAAAATTGTGGCCCACCTGTATGCTATTGCTGTGGATTAACTGGACACTTTTCAAGAGATTGCAACAATCCTCCACTGCCTCCACCAGTTCTCAGAAACAATGATGCTCAGAACAACAGACCCAACAACAACAATGTGCCCAACCAAAAACCCAATCATGCCAACATCAATTTCTTTGGAGAGGATTCCCTAGTTGAAGCCACTGTTTATCAGCCTTTAAACTGATAGGTGCACCTCCAAAGAGTGAGAGTGCAAGCCAACCAGAAGAAAACCCTTTTTATGCTTTTAACTTAACTGATGATGATCATGACATAGATAAACTAGCAATCAACCCCTCTGAATCCACAAGAAAGAAGAAAAAAGCCAAAGTTGATTTTGTTCTGAACCCCAATAAAGCTTTTATATCAACTGTTGACAACAATGAGCCCCCAAAAGCCAAAGTTTTCAAAAACCCTCCAAAGTTGGAACTCCCAGAAATAGTACAAAAATCCGGCCCTTATTCTGTTGTCAAAGACCTCATGGAAACCCCAGCACATATAACCTTTGGCCAATTGATGACCCATCCACAATTCAGAAAAGATCTTTACAAATCTTTGATTCCAAAGAAAAAGACACCCAAAACCAACAAACACCCTTGCCAAGCTGGACTTGCTGACAATAGCAATGTCACTCCTCTAATTTGTAAAGCCCAAGTGGCTGGCTACTTCATCAATTTGATCCTAGACAGTGGATTATCTGTTAGTGTTATTGTCAAATACTTTCTTGAAGCAATTGGCAGAAAAATTGATGAACCATCTATACAACCAATGACCAATATGCATGATGATAAGAAAAAAGAGCTTGGCATAACCAAAGCTATTCCTGTCTGCATCAATGGCATCAGCATTGAAACTGATATAGAAGTATCTGAAGCAAAAAAATACACCATTATTGTTGGCAATAAATGGCTCAAGAAAGCAAAAGCTTTGCTTGATTATGAACTCTATGAACTAACCATCAGATGTGGTAAGAAACCCATTGTGATTAAATGTCGCCATTGGACAACTCCCCCAGTACCCAAGCAGAGCCCAGAAGAAAATGAATTAGACAAATCAGATGATGAAAAAAGTGAGGAAGAAAAAAAACAAAAAGAACAAGAAGAAACTGCTGAACTCGCCTATACCATCTTTACCAGCAATGACAAACCACTGGATAATGTCAAGGCAGATAAAGAAGAAATCATTGTCAATGACAAGCTAATCTGCTGGCTTTATTATAACATGCTCAGAAGAACCTTTAACAGAAAGCCAGGCAAGAAAGCCAAATACAGTTATTGGTGGCATGGTCCTTGTGCCCGGTGCTGGTGCGACAAACCATTGTATTCTCCTAGCAATGAATACATGTCCTGCCTAATCTATTACAAAGATTGGGAACCAATCAGCTTAATACTCCGTGAGGAAATAAAAAAAGTCCAAAAGTTCTTTAAAAACGAACCACCTGAAATCCAATCACTGGTTGTAGAACAAAGAGAACCCTCTCCAGAAGAAAGAAAGATAGACATTGAAAACCTGCTGGCTAGAAACAGCCCAGTTGTCTCAAAAGAAAATGAACCTCCTGGACATACACATGTGATACAATACACCATTATCACCAGAGAAACTTGCCCCATCTATTTGAAGCTCTATTAATCCAACTGGCACAATGGTGAGTTTATCAAAAAAAAGAAATAACCCGAATGAAAACCCTTGGATTCATACAGGAAACCAAAAGTGAATGGGCATTCCCAGTTGTAGTGGTATCCAAGAAAAAAGGAACCCTACGCTTTTGTGTTGACTATCACCAATTAAATGCCATTATTGAAAGAGACATGTACCCACTTCTTAAGATTGATGCAATGCTAAACCAATTCCATGGTGCTGCTTTTTTCTTAACCATTAACTTAACTGCTGAATTTTGGCAAGTAGAGATGAATTCAGAAAGCAGAAAGAAAACTGTCTTCATCACCAAGTATGGCACCTACAAATTCACAGTCATGCTTTTTGGTCTCACAAATGCTCCTCCCACTTTTCAATGCTTAATGGACAAAGTATTTGAATCAGTGAAAGAAAACTTTGTTCTAGTCTACTTGAATGACATAATGATATACTCAAAAACCTGGAATGAACATCTTGAACATTTGCAAAAGGTTTTTGACCTCCTTAGAAATGCTGGCCTTAAGATCAATCCAATCAAATCATTCTTTGGACGTCAATCCACTCAGTTCCTTGGTCATCTTATTACAAAAGATAGAATCTTCCCTGATCCAGCCAAAATTGAAAAAGTTCAAAACATTAGACAACCAATGAATTTTCATGAACTACGCTCTTTTCTTGGTTTGGCCTCTTATTATCGCAAGTTTGTTAAGAATTTCTCCAAAATTGCCACTCCTCTCAATCAGCTACTTAGGAAAAACATCAATTATCATTGGGGCACTCATCAACAAAAAGCATTTGAAATTCTGAAAGAAAAACTGGTTACAGAACCCATCCTCATGCAACCTAATCTGGATCAACCTTTTATCCTCTATACTGATACATCTGGCTATGGACTTGGTGCTGTTCTTTCCCAGAAAGACGAAGATGGCAGGGAACATGCCGTAGCATATGCCAGTAGAACTCTCACACCAGCAGAAAGGAACTACTCAGTCACAGAGCAAGAATGCTTAGCAGTAGTTTGGGCTACCAGTTACTGGGACAAATATCTTAAAGATGTAAAATTTTTGGTGGTAACAGATCATCAAGCTTTGGTTTAGCTATGCAACAAAAAAAACCTGGAACATAAACGGATAACTCGCTAAATACTTTACTTGGATGAATTCGACTATGACATTCAACACTGCAAAAGAGCTAATCATCAAAACGCCGACGCTCTCTCCAGACTTACCATCCAGTAATAGCAAAACTCTCTCAAACCAAACCCACTTAATTATTTGTAACTTCCCCACAAACAAACACGATAATGGATTTGGACAATTACTCTGCCTTAATGGAATTTTTGGGTAAAGGACAATACCCGCCAGACTATACTTAACAGCAAAGAGAACATTTGCGCAAACAATCAAATTTCTATTTGATTCACCAGAACCAATTATATAAAAGAAATAGAAAAAATCTTGACTGCCCCCAGAGAGTCATTAGATTTGAAGAAAGAGAAATTGTGATCTACAATATGCACACTGATCCATTAGCTAGACACTTTGGAAAAACAAAAATGATTCAGAAAACTTTAGCTCGCTATTATTGGCCTATCTTGGAAAAAGACATTGCTGAATACATCAAAACCTGTGATACCTGCCAAAAAAGAGAAAAACCCAATCGCAAGGAAGATATCCATCCAATCTCTGTTGGTTAATCATTTAACAGAATTGGTATAGATGTTGTTGGACCTTTAACAGTAACTCCTGATGGCAACAGATACATTATTACAGCTACCAACTATCTTACAAAGTGGGTAAAAGCAAGAGCCACCCCAGATTAAACAGCAGTCTCAATTGCCAATTTCATTTATGAAAATATCATTTGTCGCCATGGCTGTCCCAAAGAACTTTTATCTAACAGAGGAAGAGCTTTTCTCAGTACACTGGTTGAAGAACTTTGCAGAAAAATGGGAATACGTCATAAACTCTCTTCCCTTTATCACCTCCAAACAAATGGCCTAGTAGAACATTTCAATAGAACACTATGTGAAACCCTAGCCAAAACCAGTGAAGAAACCAACTTATGGGACAAAGTATTGCTTTCAGCTTTGTTCGCCTACAGAACTGTGAATCATGACATAACAAGTTATGAACCCTTTTATCTGCTTTATGGACAAATAGCAACTTTACCAATAGAAATGGATATAGAAACAATACCTTTTGAAGAAATAACAATAGGAGATTACAAGGACATTTTGCAAAAAAGACTTGGTACTATTCTTGATTTATTGGTAAAAACACAAATAATTGCCTTTGAAAAAATAAAACAGTTCTAAGAGAAGCTCAAAAAGAAAAAGACCTATAAAACACTTTTCTTAAGTGTTAGTGACTTAGTTTTGGAATACCATTCAGACAGAGACAATGTCTATGGTAATAAATTCTCCAGCCACTGGAAAAGATTTTTTATAGTCAACAAAGTTTTGAACAATGGTTCATATATCTTACAAGATCAATATGGAACAATATTCAGTGATTGTCCTGTTTATGGCACACGATTCAAGAAATATTACAAACGACCTAATTGGTTACCTGTTGTGGTAATACCAACCCAAATAATCAGCAAAAATCAGATATAAATAAATGCACTATTTCCAAAACAAAGGTATCTTTAATCGACATGAACAATTATTTCCTAGATCAAAACATTCAAAATGCTTTCTATACTCTCCATGAGTACTGGATTAAGAACTATCCAAATGCTACTCTGACTATTGGAAAACAAACCACCATAACAGACAACAGTGGAACTCACACTGTTATCAGACTAAAGAAAACAACTACCAGAAGAAAAAGAATTGGTGGCAAAATGGATAAATACCTACTGGAAGGCATAACAGCAGCGATACTTTCATCTTCCAGCACAATTGGAAAAATAATACAAGAAATCTTGCCCATAGACAAAAACTTGTCATATGGAAGACAACTAGAACTCTATGGTTGTCTTGGTGAAATTATAGAAGACATGAAGCTCATGAAGAAAACAACTTCAGAGATACAAGGGGAAATTTTGGGCATTATACGATTGGATGTCCCAAGAGTTTTGACCATTGCTAGAAGAGCCAGAACTTTTATACAAAGATTTGGTCTCTTGGATACAAAACTTATTTCACCTCAAGTATTATATACCCTATCCACAAAAAACTTCAACAAACTAGTTAGTTTTGAGTTAGACAAAACCCTTCACATAGACTATTCCATAAATAGCTTGATTTTGTCAGAGCTCAATCTCTTTGGAGAGAATGATGTTATGATTGAAACTCATAGTTTTTATTAGTTATCACATGTATTAGCCACTGATATCATATAATTAGCCACCCTATTTTTAGATAGTGATCATTGATCTGATCAATGACCTGACTGTTGACTTGATCAATGACCTGATCGTTGACCACTTTAGATAGCTATATAAGTGATGATTCCCTTAGCTGTAGAATAACATGATCAAAGTAACGAAATAAAACAATATCAATTACTTCCTCTCATATCACTTATTTCCCTTTCTTTACCTTCAAGTATCTACTTGTTGGCATTTACATACCTTATTTTTTCTCCTTTTTGATTTGTATTTGTTAGAATTAGCCTGAGAAGCAATTGGCTTGCTCTTGTAATTCATTGAATAAAGAAACGATTGAAAAGTACAACAATACCTGTTATTGATTCTAAGAATTGCCAAGTTGAGGCATAGAATAATAGCAGCAGTGTTATCTTGTTGACAATCATGGACTATTTTTCTACCTTCAGATTTAAGAAAAGATTAGCAACTGTGATTTTTATGAAACTAATCACACACATTGAATTCCTACTTATTTAATTCGCTCCCTTATTGTAATTCCCTTTTTGTTTATTTCCATCACCATACAATACTGTTCTTCCTTGCTATCCATTAGCTTGTTACTCTAACCCGTAACAATGTATTTATTCATTTTATTATTAGTTTTTTTTCTAATATTTTTTTTTAATTAAAAAATAATATGTGTTTTATAATTATTAGTTATAATAGTTAAGATAATATTTAAATAGTTTTTGGTTTAATATTTATGCATTTAATGAGTAAACTGTAACTGCTATCTAATACATAGAACCAAACTAAATGATCCAAACTAAACATAACTCATGTACTTATTATATATAGCTAGTCATTTAGACCAAACAAGACAACACTATACACTTATATTAACCCATACATTATTATTTAGACCAGAAAAAAAATGACATGGCTTGCAATGACCAAAGCTAACAGCAAAAAACTTAATAATACTAAGCAACCTAACCATCCTATTAGACAATATTGAGAACACACTATAAGACAGTCCAGAAACTATACCACTATTATGAGCCAAACCAATCTTCTCTATTTTCATCCTGTGCTCAGATCTCACCAATTATGTCTTAGTATAATGCAATTCTACAACAAATCTCACATATTTAACAATCTTAATAGCAGTCTTTTTTCTATCTTTGAAAATACCAAAAGCCTTTTTGCATTATTTTTTCAACACAAATCTCTTATACACAAACCAACATTTAAAGAACATTGAGAGAAAATTTACAAAATGGCAGAAAAAGACAAATCATGAACACCAGCCAAAGCAGTCTACTATGCAAAAGCCTTAACCAAAATTTTACCATAAACAACAACATCCTAAACATAAGTAAAAGCATGATCTAAAAACTTCACTTTACTATACAGCAAACACAGCATACCAGAATAATCCTTATTATACAACTTTTTTCTGATTACCACTGGTAGATGTTTGTGTATGGCTTTCATTAAATATGTGCACAAGCTAGAAAACTTCCAACTAGTAAATCTAGCAAGCATATAAAAATTGGGGTGCCACACTTTTACAGTAGAAATCCAGTTCACACACTTGATCAACATATTTGGAACCACACTGCAGCCAAGACCAGCTTCCCAATGAGCATGACAAATAGACCAAAATATATTCCTGACAAAATGATAGGCACTGCCAGACACAGCTGTATTATTAACCACCAAAAAATGCTTCTGCATATTAGCCAGTAATGAAAAAAAAGACTGTGCAGCTACCACAGCTGCAAAATCAGTCTTTATATTACTAGTAATCTCAAAATGGTCTTTGACTTTAACCTAATTCACAGTAAAATTCTTATCTCTAATCAAATTAAAAATATGTCATCTTTCAATCCAATACTGGTTACAAAAATTAGACACAGCAAATAACAACTCTAACATACATGCATCAATAGCAGCTTGGCTGTTAAGATGCAACATCACTGTATTAAAAAATAGGACACACTCCAAAAACAAAACAATAGCTTACAACTTAGTTATAATAGAAAACAGAAGACCACAAACTGCAACACCAACACTTATACCAAAACCAGAAAGTATGCAACTGCACTATTAGTAACATTAGCAAAGCCAGCATCTCTTAATAAACCATCCATATATATTTTAAAAAAACCAGACCAAACCTCATGCAAATTATCTCTTACAGCAAACAACTTTTCAGACTTTAGAATGTTCAAACTATGTAACTAAACAAAGTTAACACAGCTAGATAGAGATGAATCTTGACTTATTAAATACTTAGATGAAATCTCAAACCAATAAGAAACAGGGCCTTATAGATTCAGCCTCTTCCAATAACAAAAAGTCTTTCAATCCAATATACTGCTCTTTTTATTAACAAGCCAATTGCCAAAAGCAACCCCAAAGTGTTTTAGAGAACAAATAGAATTAAAGTACAAAGCTTTTTCAAGAATTAATGACATCCAAAAATAACCAGGACTATAAAAAGCATTGGAAAGATTGTTTATCAAAGAAAGTTTACTGCCCAAAAAAATTTTTACCATTCTAGCCAAAAAATTTTTTATTAGATTAACACATAACTTGACAGAAAATTGCAAAGGATCCAAAGAAATCCACTTCAAAACCTATAAGTCCAAGAATTTATGATTAAATAACCATTTAAGAATGCCTAAGATGTTAGAAAAGAGCACCAAAGAAGCCACCTTTCCTTCAAATTGTATCTGTTTAAAAGATTTTAAGCCATACAAAGAAAAATAATATAGAACAGTATCAAAAAAATCACAGAACAGACATGTTTAAGTTTAAGATTTTTCCTAATTATGACATTCTATTTGCAATATACATTAGCTGAAACAAAACTAAACTGAGTCTAGTAATCAATTATAGACTGCAAAATAGCCAACACCAAATATGAAAATTGTTTATTTGTATTAATCTTTTTAAAAACAACATTAATAAAGAACTAAACATTAGAATAAGCTTTGAATACACTTGGCTTGAATAATTTTTTGATAGACAAAAAAATACCCAGATAATAATGTGCTTTACCTTTTTTGGTAATTAAAATTGTCTGATTATTAATACTTAAAGAAACAACTCTAACCTCTTAATTAATAAGAATAGTCACTGTCTTTTTATTGTTGATAGAAATATTATTAATATCAAAAAACTCACTGGTAATGTTCAAAGCATATTGAGTAGCAGCTTGATAATTTTTGACCCAAATTGTGTTATCAACAAATACATCAGCAGCAAAATAAGAAGTCATCTCACCACTATTCTCAATTTTGCTCATTTTTAAAACAAACTTAGTATTGATCCAGTATCTACACAATTGTTTATGTCTCTTAACTTCACACAAAAGTGGATCATAGAAGATTCTTTACAAAAAAGACAAAAAAACTTTATCTTAATCCAAACTATCATGTACTCTATAGCCATCTGACAAGCCAAAATCAGTCATCACTTTGTTAATTTTATTCTTATGTATACTGCCAAAAAACTTTATAAATCTGTTACACATCTTAATCTGCTATAAGCTAGTTTTTAAGTGATACCACTCAACAGAATCATATGCTTTATGCATATTCTGCAAGACCAACCAAAGTTTTTTATTCTTTTTGAGAGCATTCTCAATTACTGATCTGATAGCAAACACAGGAGACTGTGTGGATGTACTCTTTAATATTAAAAAGTTATTACCATAGAGAACACCAAACTTGTTACATGCAAATAAAATATGATTAGATAAAACTTTAAAGAAAATTTTTTTAGCAGTCTTAATCAAAGCTATGGACTGAGTGTTTGTAAGAACTCTATTTTAGTTATAAGATTTAGGAATCATTAAAACCCATGTCCTTTTCTATAAAGCAGGAAAACCACCAACAGCCAAACACATATTCAACAGCATTAAAAGCCATCTCAAAACTCTATTACTACCATGTTTTTACAGTTTATTGGAAATACCAGACAATTCAACAGTTTTGCCATTGGCCAGACTATTAACAACCAAAAGCAAATTACTCATACCAATAAGGCACATTACATCAGAAAAAGCATCATCTCTTATATAATCCAACAGTACATATTGTTGAGCCCAGAGATCAGGTAATACTGAGAACATTTTTTGCTCTTTTATTCAACTCTCTATAATCTTATTAATATTGTGTTTCATTTTATTTAGCTCTAAAACCAATTTATTATTTATTATCAAATAATCCAAAATCACCTTGCAAAAAGTTTTGTCCAAAATACTCTTTATTATGCCTTTTTTATTCAAATAAAAGCTTTCTATGTGCCTGTTAATAGTCTTTCTAATAGATGCTTTTTTAGCCAATTTCAATTCACAAAGCTTAGACTTTCTGTATTTCTTCTAAACTACTGACAAATACCTAAAAATATTCATTGACTTTCCATTATGGTAAACTATGTTTATAATCTTACAAGTTTCATTAAAATCCAGAGCTAACTAATTCCTAATGAGACACTTGAAATCAAACATATTACCCAAATCCAATTTCTTAATGATTTTGGCAACTAACAATTCTAATCCAAAAAATTTTAAAGATTGTTTGTTCCTTAAACACTAATATATACTAAACCAATATCTAAAAAATGTCTTATCAGCCAATCCCACCACCACCTCTTTTAACAACTCTTACATTATATTCAAATTACCACAAGCCTTCACTACCAAAAACTCACTTTTTACTGCTAACAACTTAATCATAAAGTACTCTCTAAATTCTACCTATTTAATACTATTTCCATCTTTGATTTTAAATTTTTAATGGTTTTTGTTAGTCTGCTTGTACAAGCTATTCAGATGAACATTCAAAAGCCCACCCAAGTTAATAAACACCATAACAACTTTGTGATCAATATTAAAGAAGCCAGAAACAGAGTCAATTTTATGACCAATAACAGCTAAAGACAAATTTCTACCAATAAAAATGTAATTAATAGTTTTTTCAACTCCTTGTAAATTGTTTTACATAGAAGTTTTGGCTAAATGATGGCCGAAAAATAAATTGACCAAACCTAAATCCAAACAGAACTTGAAACTTACACTTCTCCCAGACCTATTTTTATTAAAATTACCACCCAAAACCACAAAAGCACTGAAGTTAACAGTCTTTACAATGAAGAAGTTTATCTCTGAAGCCAGTCCAAATCTAGTCTTAAACAAAACACCAGTATACAAACCAGAACTGTAACCAAAAGCTTGTTTTTAAACAGAAGCCATATTAAAATAACCCAATTGGAAATTTTCTCCACTTTAGAAACATGACAAGCCAAAAAACTGTTCATAATAACAGCTATTCCAGCACTAAGAAAACTTTTTTCCAGACCAAATATAAAGATATATACATTCTCAAACTTATTAGCAATCCATGATTTAACACTTGATTGCAACTTAGTTTCCATAACAAAGATATTATATTACCCAAACTTACATGCCAGCAAATAACATCTTCTTGCTTGACAGAAACATTGATATTCCGAATATTATACATAGCAAATCTCTAAACCAGATTACTTATTAAGATATAAGAAAAGCCAATGAACCCAGACCAGTATACAAACAATCTAATCTTTCCAAAACCAAATTTATTGACACTTTTAAAGCCATCATTTTTGACTTCAAACCACCTACTTTGAAGGTCAAGACTCTAGAACTACTTAAGCTGAAGCTTACAATTATACTATCAACAATTGAAAGAAGAAAACAAATGACATCAATGTGTCATCCAAAGCCATATTCACATCCAAACTTGAAACCAAAGATTTAGGAATGACCAAAGAAGAGGAATGAGAAAAGAGTGCCAATGGCACCAATTCAACAAAACTTTAATTTTCTCAAAATACCAAACATCTGATTAGCCAAAAGCTCCAAAAAGTGCTCCAAAAAATTCAAATAATCAGTTAAACAAAAAACATTAAGAGAACTAAAAACCATTAAGATGGGTTTCACACCTAAAGACAAACCAGTATCAAAAAAATCTGATAAAACAACATAAAAGAAAGAGCTGCCATCAACCTAAACCCATGTTTTGTCATTGAAAGAAACCAAATAATTGATAGATGTCTGTTTCTTCTTATAAATATTGGTTAGACAAATCTGATTTTGAGAAGTTACCACTCACTTATCACAAACACCAGAATTCCCACACACTAAACAATTAATAAAAACATAATTAAATTGTTTGCAGCTACTACAACAAGCCAAAAAAAACTAGCCCAACACAAATTTACACTCTTAAAAACAGAAATAGAACCAATAGCAGCCAATCTGAATGCCTCATTACTAAAACAAATTACAACACATCTATCACAAACATACATAACTGAATTATGGTCAATAAAACAAGTTTTCTCATCATATAATATCAACAATTCAGACAAATTATAAACTGTTGTGCCAACTAAAAAAATATACAACAAAGCCCAAAACCAATCTCTTAAAATCCATAATTGTTTATTCTCAACTGCCAAAGCCACACACACAGAATTTTTTCTCATGAATACTGGTCATTTGAAAACAACCAATCTGACAACATTAGATAATTCAAACTCAATTAAGACTTTTTGCCAAAAACCAATCAATTGCAATTTGATTGAAACCATCTTGCCAAATTTGGAAAAAACTAATTCTACAGCCAACTTTGGAAGATTAACTGGAATTTTCTTGGCAATTATTTTCCAATTCAAATAGCTGTTTACTTTTTTTATATTATCATTAACCAAAATCTTCTTACAGATTGCCAAATCTTTGGCCTTATTCAAGCTAGATTCTGATGTAAAAGATAATCTAATAATTTCTGAAAATTTTGAAAGAATGGAAGTTTTCTCAAAACCATCAATTCAATAGAAATTTTTTTTAACTGCAATCAATTTATTACCATTAGTTTTGTCCAGCATAGCAGAAAGTTTAATATCTAACATAAAAGATTTAACTGGTTCGAAATTACACCTATTCAAAACACATGACTTAACAGATAGCAAACACTTAGCACCAGAAAATTTAAGAACCAGAAGTTTTAAAATATTATTATTGTTATCATCTAAATTATTAAAAAAAATATTTTTAGATTTGTTGCTTAAAACATATGTCCTAGTACAAGTTTTTCTGGGTGTGGTATCATCAATATAGCTGGTCTTTTTTGCAACTGTATTTTTTATGTTTTCTAAGTTTAATACACTGCTGATGCTATTTGTTATACTGTTTACTTCATTACTCCAGGACCTCAAAGGCTTGTTGCCATTGGTAATCATATCTACAAGAAACAGAGAGCCAGCAAATATCTTAATCATATTGCTAACAATGATAAGTTTCTTGGATTTCTTATAAGAGACACTATACAAATAAGCACTTACCAACTGTTTGGTTTTGACACCAGACCAGGTTTTCAATCCAGCCAAAGTAGCCACCAACTTATTAGTAAAAAAGTCTATTGAATCCATATTCATGAACAAAGACATATTAAAAGAAATAACTGCAAAGATAAAGGGAATAGGAAATAAAAAAAATTTATTTCTTTGATAAAATTCAGCTCTAGTTGCAATTAAAAAATTAACAAGAAAAAGATTTATTATGTATTTGGTTTAATACTTATAAAAAATTTAAAAAACATTTTAAATATTTTAATTTAAAAATTATTATTTATATTAATTAAGGATATTTTTGTTTTAAAAATAATATATTTATTTATAATTAATTTTTATTGAATTTTAAAATTGATATTATAATAATAAATAACCAATTAAATTATATATAATAAACAAATTAATTATTAAAAATTGTATTATATTAATCTTGTAAAATATAAAAACTATTATTTAAACTTTTTTTAATTATAAATAGTCTTTTTTATTAATTAAAAAACTTATAAATATAAATATTATTTTCGTTTAAACAGTATTTTAAGCTTAATTAAAAAAATATACAGAGTAAATAATATTAGTTTTAATTAAGTATTTATTTAAAACTTAAATTTAAAATTGTTTACTAAATTAATTTTTAACAAATTAAACAGAAAAACAAAAAATTAAATTCATTAAAATTTAGATTATTTTTATTGTTTATTACAAAGTAGTTTTTAATTGTTATAATAATAAATAGATAAAATTTGATAATTTTATAAAAAATACCACTTTTATATTATAAATTTAAGTAATAAGCTAACAAATAATAAGAAAAAAAATAATTAAAAATGATAATTACAAAAAAAATTTAATAAAAAAATTTGAAAATAATAAAATAATTTATAATTGTTAATAAAATAATATTACTGTTATTATTCTATGTTTTACTTTAATAATTTTTAGAATTAATAATAGAAATTATCATATTTTTTTATTTAATAAATTACAAAAACAAACAAATAAATTTTAAGTTAATTCTAATAAGAAAAAAAATAATATAAATACTAATATATAATTTTTTATTTATAAATATTTAAATACTTGAAAATAAAAAATTGGAAAAAAAATATAAAAAATAAATAAATTATGTGTTTATTGTATTTAATATTTAGATTTTATGTTTTTTTATAATTAAAACATTTATTATATATATATTTATTAAAAAAGATTAATAATTAAATTAATAAATAAGTTAATTGCCAAATTATTTATCAGATCAATAATTATTATTTAAGTAATTATATTATATTGTTAAAGTTTTTTTAAAAAATAATTATAATAAAAATAAAAATAGTAAAATAAAAATTTTTTAACTTGTTTTAACTCTTTGTATATATAATTGTTTTAATATTAAATAAGTATTAGCTTAGTTAAACAACTACTTGTTTTTATTTTTTGTAAATTGTAGCTTATTTAGTTTTTTGGTTTAATAAATAAAAACTGTATTTTTGTTTTTAAACTTACTTTTAAATCAATTTTTATAAATTAAATTTTACTATAAACCATTATAAACAATTTTCATGACTTGTTTATTTAATTTCAATTATTTGATATTAATACTTGGTTTGATATTGTTAAGCAGTAAGTTAAAAAATTACTTGTTATTTATTTTTTTTGCTTTTCATTAAAAACACAAGTATAAAAATAATTCTCTTAATAGCAGAAATAAAGAAAATGGAAGTAATGATAATGTTACCATTTTGAGTATTTATTTTCGCAACTGATTCGTATTTTTATTTAGTAAAGCTTTTCATTGGTTAAAATGTGATTTTCTATAAGCTGTAAAACACCTGTGAATCAAATAAATGTGATTAAGAATGCGTGGACATGTAAGATGTTGTGAGCGCATCATTGTGCTGCTATTTGTCTATTTTTTGGCAAGATAAAATGAGATTTCGAAGAATTAACAAATATAGCGAAAAATTACAAAAGGAAAACCAGCAACGAAAAGAAGGGATCATACAAAATAAAAAGTGTAAGGGAATGGAAAAATCATATACAGAAGAAAGGGAAAATAACAAGGGGAATTAAAATTTTTCTGTCAACAAAAACAAAGAAAAACTATGTACTATATTGAAAAGAGAAGAAATCGGGATTGAAGGAAATCGTTCCAATTTAAAGAACTAAAGCGAAAGGGACAGATTTACATGACGTTTTTAGCTAAAGAACATCTCACTTATCTCCCTGGCTAAGCAAGGGGACCAAATTTTCAGAAAACACCTAATGCAAATTCCCAGATATCAATCAGCTAAGCAAGAAGTCGACCCAATTCTCAAAAATCTCATACACCACCTAATGCAACTTATACTATTCGAGTCCGATCCTTTCCGAGCTAAATTGCTCAAGAAAATTCGTTCACCGAAACATATAAAAAATAAAAATAAAAATAAAAATAAAAATAAAAAAATTCATCTACAAAAATCTCGACCAACAGACAAAAAAACTGCCTGATTTTAGAGTATCAAACTCAAATAATCGATTCGAATAAAACGTCCTTTTCAATTTTTGTAGGCAAAATTTTGTATAGTTTCACGAATTAATAAATAAGGTGAATTGAATCAAAGATAAACCACCCAAGGATATGTTGAATGCTTTGAAAATTTTAGACAGAACAATGGTGATTAAAAGGGAATTGAAATCTTTCAAAGATTTATCAAATCACCGACCGGTACTTGAACTTGGTTTAACCCAGTTGTCACTGGCATTTTAACTTTGCGTGAGGCAGCAACAATTGATTCCCGTTTCCTACTTGATCCAAGAAGAAATCCCCTAGTGCCATTTTTTCCTGCTTTTTTTAATATTGATTGCTCCTCATCCTCCTCAGGTATTGCTTCGTTGATACTGTCACCTGCTTCACTAGCACTTTCATCCCCTGCACTTAAATCTTCTGCTAGAAGATTTCTTTTCCATTTTTCTTGTTCTTCCATACTAGGTCGCCTTCGCCTTATCCAAGCTGCAGTAGCGGTGCCTCGGTCGCCATCAACACCATTATGGTGCAATATCCATTGCGAAGATCGAACAGACAAATTTAAAACCCCTAGATTTTTTGCTCCATCTTTGTCAAAATAGTCGAACGACATGAAAGTTGGAGAATTTGGCTCATCGTCAAAATCTCCTGGATTAGTTTCATCTGCAGAAGATTCGGATGATGAAAATTCCAAAGGCACATTTCGGGTCCCAGTTGACTGTGATCGTAAACGGAAAAATGGATTATTAGAAACCTTTGGTGGAGAGGGATTATTTATTGCTAAATGAGTTGTCTTTTGTTCGTGAACGCTTGATGGTGAAGCAGTTAATGGTGAAGCAAATTCATCATCACCAAAAGGATTATTTGTATCTTTTATACTTTGACCGCTGTTAGCTTTACTCGATGTTGAAGACAAGGAGGAGGAAGATTGAGTTTTTTTCATCGAAGGCACGACTAAATAAGAATCACCATCAAGGACAGATTTAATCAGGCTGTGATTTTGGTCAGAATCCAAATGAGAAAAAGAATTGTCCTTATTTAAAAGAGAGCTTGTAAAAGAAGAGGAGGAGGAAGAACATGCAGAATGATTTGAGGACTGTGTTAAATTTCCAGATTCAGGAATTAATAAATCCTCAAAACTTTTGGAGAAATCCCCCGATATATTTGTTTTCCGATATACTTCTGGTGCATCTTTTTCTTTTGCAGCACGCTCACTTTCTTCTTCAGCAATCTCTTGTTCTTCATTTTGACAACCGCCTCCAAATACGATATCCAAATGCCCAACAAATGCCTTAAATAATATGGAGCCAATTCCCAAGTTGGGGCAAAATATCAAGCCAAGATTACTCAAGTTCATCTTATTGATTTTACTTTTGTCGTCAATTAGCGCCAGATGTTTACATAATGATCGTAAAAGATAAAAGTGATAAGGAGGCAAACGAGATACAATAGGTGCAAGAGCAAGTGGAAGACCTTCTGGAACAGTAGTTGGTGCCGTATAATATGTGGTCGACATTTTTGGCGGAGACCCCGGTAAGAAGGTTGGCTGTGTTGCCGCGGAAGGCAGCTGACTGTAACGTGCCACACAAGAATTGAACTCCGTAACGAGGGGCTCGGTTAAAATGGGTTGGGGTACTTTCCAGGCATATTCAAATTAGTTATATTATATTTTTATAATATTTTATTTTTAACCAAGAAAAACAGACTCACTTTCTCTTATGTACATCTTCAACAAGGTGGCTACTGCGTGTGGATCTTCTGCGGTACTTTGTAAAAAGTTAAGATCAGCACCTTATAATATAGAAAGATAAATATTAATATAATTTTAACCAAATTTTGCAATCATCTATTTTTATATGTATCTACCTGCATTGAATATGGCACGCATGCGCGCCACTGTTATAGTACTTCCAGGTATCCTGAAAGTTGTCAAAGAGATTGAGATCAAAATTAATTATGGGTTAATTCTTATGAAAATTCCAAATATTTTGAAACTGTTAACTTTACCGATATAAACCTACTTCATCGGAGCCTAAAATACAAAATTTTTTTTTTATGTAGAGCAGATTAATTTGAAGGACTTCTTATGAGCTTAGAACCTACCATACATATCCAAGAATTCAAGACACCGAATCATAATAGCTGGTAGCCAGTACCTTGCTGGATCTTTGTGTATGCATTTTCTATCTTTATCTACACGAGTTATTCTTACTGCCAATTTTAACGGAGCCCCAAAAATATTTATGTTGGCCAAATATTTTTGTGTCACTGTAGAATGTAATAGAGTATTTGATGGACTATCTAGAGCGATTCAAATTATTTATGAAGAAACAATAAAAATATTGTGCTTTAAAGTTTTTATAGAATATGATTATAATTTTGATCAAAATCATTTTCAAATTCACGTACCTTCTTTCTTTTTCTTCCATCGGTCTACAACAGCCTCTTTTCCTTTTTTTCCCCAACCAAATCCAGTTTCTTTGGCCATTGAGCCTAACTCGACAGCCATACTTCCCAACTCGGCACCTTTTTCCTCTACCACTGCTTTCAGGTCGGATATATTCATATCCATTAAACGGGATTTTTGAAGAGCTATCGCGCCAAGACGTTGAATCTTGGTATAGGTGAGAGATTGTAGAGAAGCATTAGAACATGTTTGATGTGACTTGTGAAAATTTGTTTTTGGTTGTTACCATTGTAGCTGATGATGATGAAGTTATTGTCATTGTTGTTGTTGTTGTTGTTGTTGTTGTGGTTATGGGGTTTGATTCTTCATTCCTGATTTTGAGGGATTTTACTGGAGGTTCAAAGTTTGATGCATTATTACTATTATTGACGGTCCCAGAGACCCGCCTAAAACGACGAATACTCCCGCGAACAGAATTAAATCCACTGTTCATTATATTACCATTATTTGCAGAATTAGACGAATTGTGCCCAACTCCTTCCCTTGAGCTGGCTGATAATGGTTTTGTCTTAAAAGAAAGACGTCGTCTAAATGGCTTCGGTGGAGGAACTTCTTGTGATTTGGCACTGTTTTTAGTCTCGAAAGAAGACATTAAGAGAATAAAATCTCAACTGGGTTTTAATCAATATTGTTCTTTTTTTTTTGTGTTTGATATTATAATTAATATGATGATGATTATTATTATTATTTAAAAATATTGCAGTTCCAAGGTTTTTTAGGTATAAATTCTGGAGTTTCGCCGATATTATTATACAAACGGAAAATATTCGTCGTTTAATAAACAAAAAATTCTACACGGGAAGATTTATCTTGTTTAAAAAAAGGGAAAAAGAATGATTAAAACTCCACGAGTTATTTAAATAGATGTAGAAGAGTTCTTTTAGATTATTGTTTTCTTTTAACAAAGAAATTTTGAGGTTGATTAAAGAAAAACTAAGAAAGACAGTGGGTAAAACTTTTTGAAAAAGGCAAGAAAAAAGAGTCCTTTCAAGACATTAAAAGACAAGTAAAAAAATTTCACGCAACACTGGGCGTTGTTAACTTTTCGTTCGTTTTTTGTTTAAAAAAAACCCACTTTCAAAAGTAAAAGATAAATAGAAGTAGGATAATAGTTACAACAGAAATTGAGCAACAGACAGGTAAAGTTTTATTTCAAATAATAATTTCCTACTTGATGACGTTGCTTCATTTAAAAGTAACCCAAAAGATCCCTTGAATGACTCGTTTATCAACCCTGTGAAGTCGTATATATATATAATGACGGAAAGGGAAGCAATGATTATACAATATACAATGAAGATGCTGCTACTAACTGCTGCTGATCATGATGTGCAGGAACAGGTTGGGCGGGTAAAAAAACGAAAAAAAAATTGATTCATAAGAAAACTGGTGCTCAGGAAAGCTCTGTTTCAAATCTTTTTAAATCATTCAACGAACGAGCTAAGAAATGGATTATTTTTCATGATATAAAATATACTTTCAACCGGTCTTCTAGTCTTATTGAGATTGGGTTAAAACATTAATAATTCTTTCTAATTCGAATAGAGGTCCCTGCCTATCATTAATCAGTACAGACAAATCAGCCTAAAGTCATATATTTGAACAGGTTTTTTCCCCTTAAAAAAAAAACACGGAATCCGTTGTAATGAGACCATCTTATTATTCCTTGTTAAACCCTTTTTCCTTGTCCAATTCTAGGTGGTGGTTATCCTTTTCTAGTAGGTTTTTTCAAACCAGTTTATTTATAGTCAATGGCTCTGCTATCTTAATTGTTAATACGCTGTGCAATGCTTGTAGCTTCCACAATTTTTTCCTAGGTTAGTTCTCGAATTTGAATTTACCAACCATTATTAAAGGGTTCAAGCTGTTTTTATCTAAAAAGTTATGGCGCAGGAATTCCTCGAAGGTTTATTTCAGTCATACTAAGCCTATTGCTAAAATCAACCACTTTTGGATCGTCGATAATCACGTGCAAATTGATTTTCAAAAGAACTCGAAATTTTGTAACATTTCTATCGTGTCATTCGATAATAATTTTAAGGTTGTCAAAAAAAAAGATCATGATAGTAAAAGTGAGGATATTCAAAACAGTATATATAAAAAATATTGGTCGTGTTTTCAATGCCAATCAATTCAAATAATCTACAAATACAACTACATCCAATTGACATATGCTTTTTCGCATTGGCCTTTCAAAAAATGAGAAACTCCCGATATGCAAACACAAATATTTTCAATAAAGCAAAGAAAGGGATCTAACAAATAATTATCCCAATTACGAGTGTTCATCCAATACACTAAATAAAAATGAGAAAAATATCGTCCCGAGTTTCCGGACAGGGATCAATAGAACTTAATGCTTAATTACTTCTCAGTATATATCGATCCCTTCGAGATATCGCTCCTTTACATTACGATATCTTCATTCAAACAGTCAAGCAGGCTCCCAAGATCCTGTTGGATCCCTTGAATCATCATCCCTTTCATTTCTCATAACAACAGCTTCTGTTACTATCGTGTTACCAGGCAATATAATAAACGGAGCTATTTTGATATTAACACTTGCACGCGCAGATGGTTGAACTTCGTTATCATCCTGTTCAATCGGAGGGGGAGCATCATTAGTATGATCATCAAATGGTGGCGGTAGTACGTCATTTACATTCGATGCAGATGAAGAAGCTGCCATACTACTTCTTATATTACCGATATTTTGATATGTGCCAACAGATCGAGAGGAGGTTGACAATGGATCGTGTGTAGAATTGTTGAGAGATGACGGAGATGATGCTTGAGATCCCGAGGATGAAGAAGCAACAGATGTACTTATTATTATTCCATCTTCTACACTCGCCGTTTGTGGACGTGAGATTATTGTTTGAGAGTTGTCATTTTCTCGACTGGTAGAAGAATTCTCATAATTATCTTCATCCATATCATTTTGACCAGGCATTGAAATAATTGTAACTAAAGCTTCTGAGTCATTATTAGGTCCTTGTTCTAAACTTGCTCTTGCACTCCTTGTGGCCGTTTCTTCTGCTGAAAAAGCTTCATTTGGACTGTTATCTACGTTCTCATCTCGTGCGCTTTCGCGCCTCTCCCGTTCCTCTTGTTCCAAAATACTTAATCGAATTGCTTCCATAACCATAAGCTCCTCTAAATCTGTACCCATGCTGCGCATTGCTGCAAGGTATCCATACTCGGTTGTTCCGCTTGATCCATTATTACGTCTTGGTGGGGAAGTTGGAGTTCCAACTACTGCTCCCGTACCTCCTGGACGACCCGCCAATCGTCGGGGGTTATTTGGAGTTGAGCCAGAAGATCTTCGAGCGTTCGGTTGACGTGGTGGAATTGAAGCACGCATGACCAAATCAGGTCGAATTGCGTCTAGTTTTGTAAAAAATTCTCAAGCTTAAAAAAGAATTAAAAGGCTTCAAGAATCACCCAAAAAAATAATTACCTGATGTTACTACTTCAGGATTTTTATGACTCATGCTTTTCCGCCGAGGCATACCGTCTTGAGGATTAAGAGATGAAGAGGAAGCGAGCAAAGAGTTTGTATTTTGATTTGAGGATGAAGTAGTCTAAATAATGAGCCAATAAATACGATAATACAAAGATCGAATAATATGTTGTGGTTTTAGTGAATTTGTAAGGGAATAAAGAATAGAAATTTTTATTTTTCAGACAATTTTGGTAAACCATTATGCTTGAAAAGATATTAAAGAAAAATTTCAGTAATAAAGAAATAGTGTTCCTAATATCCTGTCTTTTAACCTACCGCAGAATCACTAGCATTGATGCCCGCACTAAAAGAGGGAGGCTTGTAGCAGACACCGAAATTGGTCTCCACACAAAAAGGACAAACAGCCGGAGAATTATTAGCCCCCAGGTTACCGTTTTCAGGACGCTTTATTTGCACAAAACATTCTGTACAAATTGGCTGGTCGCAACATCTTGAATGATTGATATTTCGTGGATAATACTGAAATAATTAATAAAGAGAGCGTTAATAATTGAAATTGAGAAATTTTAATGAATACGCATCAAGAATTCATGTTAGATTTTTTATTCCATTTTCAAATTAAATTCCATCAAATATTTGATGTATTAAACGACTAAAAAAGTCGACTAAATCTCTAAAATCTAATCTTGGTGTAGAACATTCTGACCAAAATGTGAAGAATTATATCGTTGAGAACTCAAGTTGATGGCCTCTTGCTGATTTGGATTTATGATGGGAGAATAGAACAACTCCTAGACCATTTGCAAATAAAGTGTGTGCAATTATCCTGATGTTGATTTGTAATAAAACTCACCAAGAAACAAATTGGGCATTCTACGGCTCCTCGATATAACTGTGCCTCAAGTGACTTCACCGGTATTGGATCTTTTCCTTTAGAAGGTCCCAGGGATGTAGTAGAGGCGTTATTTCTTCTCGAGTCTCTATTGGCGGAAGCATTTGAATCGTTGCTAAAAGAAGAAGATTTCTTAGTCTCGCCAATCTTCGGGAGATTGTGGGTGGTTAGCGTCACTTCGTCCCAGTTATCGTCATAATCAGATAGACCTTTATAAAATGGGGATAACTTTCGCTCAATGATGAGTTTTCTCACAGCTCGATAGTCCCAGTCCTGTGGACCCTTATAAATGCCGTGAGGAACAAGTTGGCCTCCGTCCACAGTATCTTCGTTTTTCTCCTTGCCAATTGCGTTCCCCATGGTCAACCACAAAGTGGAGAAAAGTTCTATTAGGTGTGCTTAAAAGAATAGGCCTGAATTAGATTTAGCTGGCCAGATTTTTACGTTTTCAATAAATAGTCATGCCGAATGATAATGTTTTGAGAAATGAAAGAATAAAAAGTTGGGTAAAAGTGCCTAATGCTCAAAATAGAAAAAGGGGTTCTTTAAATGTTCCTAATAAAATGGTTTGAAAAGCTGAAAAAAAAGCTGAATCAAAATCGTGGTTGTATAAAATACCGAAGAATTTAGTGAATTACTCCTCTGAAAGATAGGAACGAACCTTGGAGTCGTTCCTCAAAAAGTTTGGGAAGGGTAGTTCTAAAATCTTTTCTGATTGAACTTTGTTTTGATTGTTGAAAGAGGTGAGTAAAATTGGTTGTTGCAACACTATCTACATGTCAAACATATCTGATATGCAACATATAGTAAAGACGATTTTATAAGGTATAAACCCAGCCTTGCAGGGAAAAATACAAGTTTGCCTAAAAGATCATTCTATATATCCTATTACTTTACTATATTACTAATCTATACAAAATCAGTCTCCTGGGAGAATATTGTTAACTTGCTTTTGTATTTACGTGACATTTTTTCATTGCGATCAAAACATTTAGAATTTCAGACTGATAATTTTATAAAATAAATAAAACTTCGGAACAAAAAGATATTGATTTCAATATAAGTAATGCATATTTGAGTTGGTTTTCAAATTTTTGTTTACATTGTGAATCTTATTTGTTTAGTTGAATTTTTACTCTGTTGAGAAAAAAATACTTGTGATTTTTAATAAAATACAATCATGAAAATATTTAATTTTAATTTTTAAATTGATTGTTATAAAAAATGGTAAAAACAATATTTTAATAATATTAATCAAATCAAAAAATCAAAAGTTATAATTATTTAAATATTATTAAAAATATTCAAATTTTGTTTATTATTTAACATTTGAATTGTTATTAATTTTAAATAAATTTATGTGTATTAATTAATCAATATTATTTTTATAAGATATGTAAAAAACTTATGATTTAGTAAGACAAAAACATTTAAAAAACAAATTGATTAAAATTAAAATATGTAAAAAATTTATAAGGTTTTTTGAATAAAATTTTAACAAATTTTAACTTAACAAATAGTTATAAGATACATAATAATTTGGATTAAAAGAAAGTTTTTTTTACTGTTTTATAAAATATTTTATAATTTTTTTTTGTATAAAATCAAAAAACATAAAAGTTTAAGTAAATACAAAATTAATATTAAACTAATAACCAAAACTAAAAAAATTAAAATTAAATCTGACTTAATTTTATATTTAACAATTAATATTTTTGTTAATAATACAATTTGAATAAAAAATAATTAAATAACTATTTAGTATATTTTGAATATTATTAATAAATTAATAATATTTTAATTAATAATAATAAGACTATAATTGTTTTTATTAACCATAAAATTAAAAAAGTTTTTTATATATTAATAGTTTATTTATTTTTGTAATAAATAAAAAAAATATACAGATATTTTAGAATTTTTTTTAATTAAAAATTTATTTATTTAAATATTAAGTTTTTATAAATATAATATTAAAAAAAATTATTTTAGCAATTTTTATATTTGTTTTTAATAGTTTTATATTTTATAAGACTTAGTTTTGTTTTGTTTTTAGAATATAAATTTCAAATAAGATTTGTTAATAAAAAAAAAAATTAAAATTAAAATTAACTTGTTAAAAACTTTTTTAATAAGACTATATATTATTTTTTATTAAAACATTTAAGCAATTTAATTCAAAAAAAATAGTTAATATAATAAAATTTACTAGTATTAATAGTATTTTTAATAGGTTTTTTAATTATTATATAGTAAATTTACAGATTTTAGATTAAATATTATAAAGTTTTTTAATATTTTATAATTTTTTGAACAATTTTTTGGCTGATATAACAATTTTTTTAAAATATAAAATATCTTTTGTTAATAATTTTCTAAATACATTTTATTTTAAAATTTTAATTTTAAATATTTTAAATCAATTTATTTATATTTAAATAGCTTAATTATTTAAAAAACTTAATATTGTTTTTGTGAATTAATTATTAAATAATTATAGTTTGTATTTTAATTAAAATAATTTTTGTTATTAAAAAAAACTGAATTTTAAAAGTTTAATTTTTGTATAATTTGTTTTATTTTAAAGTTTATTTTATAAATAAAAATTTATTTTTTACTTTATTAATATTTATTTAAATTTAATTGGTTTAATATAATTAAAACTAATTTAAATAAAATCTGTTTAAATAAAATCTTAATTTTTATAAATAAATTTGTTAAAAACATAAATTTTTTTAATATTATTAGTAGTATATTAATTTATTTTTCAAATTTAAATTTAAATATTAAATTAAATATTTATAATTTAATGTTATTAACATTAACTAAATTGTTAATAATAGCTTTAATATTAAAATATATATTAATATTTAGCAGAATTGTAATCTATTTAAACAGTTAAATAACTATAAATACATATCTATTAAAATTATATATACTTATAATTAATTTTTATAATAAATCTTAAATAAAAAAATAATATATAATAATATTTTTAAGAATAAATATTTATTTATTAAGTAAATTAAAATAAAAAGTTACTTTAATATAATAAATAATAAGTAAACTAATATGTTTATAAATAAAATTATGCTAATATTAAAGAAAATTTTTTTATAGCTAATAATTAAATAGTATTTAAAAATATTTATTACTTTGTTTAATTTAATAAATTTTATTAATTAGAAAACAAAATATGTTTATTAAATTGGTAAATAATTTTTTAACAAAAATTTTGAATTTTATAAAAATTATTTTAATATAATATTTAGATAATTATTTAAAATATAGCAGATTTTTATACTTATTTTTTAAAAACTTTTTACAAAAAATTGTTAATTGTTAAAAAAAACTTTGTTTTTAAGTATAAATAATATTTATTATAATTTAAAAAAAAATTGATTATATTTTTGTATATGTTTTTAATTTTATTACAAAAATAATTATTATAGTAAATAGATTGTTTTATTAAATAAATTATTTATAAGTTGATTTATTTTTTTGTTATTATATAATACAATTATTAAAAATTATGTTTTTAAAAATTGGTTTTTTAAATTACTTTTAATATTTAAAAATATAATTAAAATTAGCTTTTATATTATAAATTTTGTTTAAAAGTTGGTCATATATTATAAGATAAATATTTGGTTATTAAATTAAATTAAAAATTAAGTATAAAAAAAATTTAATTGTTAATAATAATTTAAGTTTAATTAATATATATAATTTAATATTTGCTTTATAAAATTTTAATTATAATTTAAATTTTTTAATAATTTTTATAAATTTATAATATAATTTTAATTGGTTTAAATAATTAATTATATATAAAAAATATAAATTATACTTATTTATAATTGTATTATAGTAAATAATAATTGAATTATATTTAAATAAAAAATAGCCAAACAATTATTTAATATATTTTGAATATTACAAATAAGTTTATTATAATTAATAATATTTTTATTAACTAATAAATTATTGGTTTTTTTTATATATTAATAGATTATTAATTTTTATTGTTAAAAAAAAGAAATTTTACAAATATTTAAATATTTTTTGTTTATAAATAATTTATTTAAGATTAGTTTAATTAAAACATATTTAAATATTAAATATAGTTTTAAGTAAAACAAATAATTTTTTTATTTAATATTAACTATTCTGTAATCTATTGTTAATTTTAAATTTTAAATTTTAAATTTTAAATTAATTTTGTGTTTAAGAATATATGTTATAAGTAAAATGTTTTAATTAAAAAATTTTATACTTTTTTTATATAATATTATAAATAGTTATATTAATAGTTATTTTATAAATTGGTATTTTTAATTTTAATTATAAATATAAAAATTTTAAATTATTTAAAAATGTTTTAAATATGAAGTTTTTTATATAACAAACAAAAATTTAATGATAATAACAAATAATACTATTATAAATTAGAATAATAAGTTAATAAATAATAAAAAAAACAAAATCATATAATAATAAAATTAATTAAAGAATAATTCAACTTTAAAATACAAATTAAATTAAAAAAAATTCAATATATAAAATTAGTTTGTTTTAGTAAATATATATTATAAGTAGAATGTTATAATTAAAAAAAATCTTAAGATAAAAGCCAAATTGCTTTAAGATTTTTTTAATAAAGTATTATATTATCTTTTTTTATATAATTTAAAGCCCATTTAAACAAATTTAAACTAAAAAAAAATTGGCTTTTTTGGTTGTTTTTTTAAATATTATAAGTATTCTTAAATGTTTTTTTAATTACAAATTTTTGAATTTACAAGTTCTAAAATAAATTTTATTAAATTTTTTGCAGTATTTTGTCAAGTTATAAATTAGTTTTATGAACAACTTTTTAGCTAATATAATTAAGATTTTTTTGATTAATAGTTTGTTTTTATTAAACAATTTATTTAGTATATTCTACAATCTTAGCAAATTTTTTATATCAAAAATTCTAAAAAAATTTTTATACTATAACTTTGTCTGTTCTTTGAAACAGTTTAAAGTCATATTTAATAATAAACTTTTAAATAAAAAAGACAATATTATGAATTAGAAAATATTTTACTAATAAAAAAATCAAATCTAAAAAAGTTTGTGTTTTTATAGTTCAAATTAGTATTAAAATTTCTGTACAAAAACAATTTTTTAGTATTTGGTTCTTGTTAAATTAATGGCTTGTATAGTTTGAATGTTTTAGATTCTAAAAAATTTGTTAATATGCAAAAGAAATTACATAAAATTTGATCAGATGTTATTAAAGTATATACTAATAATTATCTAAAAAATTTTGATTTTGTTAAAGTTATTTATAAAATTATTGCTTATTTTTTAGCCATTAATGTGGATATAAATATTAAAATTCAATAACTTTTATCTTTTATAATGGCCAAATTAAAGATCATTATTTTGTTTTTGAAATATGTTTTAGTTTTTTGTGTTATAACTTTGTATTTGAATAGCCAGACTGTTATTAATACTTGTATTTCTGGATTCAACTTTGTTATACTTAATTTTCAAAATCAATGTTGAGTTAAAAGAAAACATATTATAAATTTAATTAAAAATAAAAATTTTTTAATTAAATAAATAAAAGTTAAAGATTATTTAAGAATATTGAATAATAACAAAACAAATTTGTTGACAAGTGAAACTACTCTTTTTTCTTTGTTTTTGTTAAGTAAAATACATGAACATTTTATTGTAATTAAAAATATAACTATGTTTAATAATACTTGTTACTTTGTTTACAATATATATAAATCTATTTGTTATATTTGCTAAAAAACTGGTCTTAGTTATAATATAATTTTTTGCTTATTAATATAGAATGTAAACTGGTTATTAATTACATAAATTTAATATTTTGATTTGCATATACTGTTTAAATTTACTAATAAAAAGTTAGCCAATTTGCATATATATCTAATAAAAGCTATATACAAAAAACTTTCAGTTATAATTAGAAAAAGATTGTATAATAAAGTTTATTTAAATGTCTTGTGTTTATTATATAATAATATAAAATTGCCAAATTATGTGTTTATTTGTCCAAGAAATTTTGATGTTCATAAAAAAATTCTAAAAAACTTTCTAAATAGTAAATATTTATATCTGTTATTACTCATAAAAAAAATGTATAAAGGAAAATAGTAGAAAAAATAGATAGACCAATAGAAGAGTAGTAGTTAGCATGTGAGCACATTGCTTAACAATGTAGAACAATGTTAGAAATTATGGCATATTGTTTAACAATATAGAACAATGTTAGAAAATTAGGACACATTGCTCAACAATATAAGTATTGCTCAAGAAATTATAACACATTGCTTGAGAATGTAAAGCAATTTCATAAAACCTAAATTATGTATATATAGCAAGAATATTAGAAGCAGAAAAGACAAATTCATTACCAATATCTCTTTATTACCATATCTCTAATAGAATTATCAATATTAATAAATAATTATTCACTATTTTAATCAATTTTCCCACTATTAACACTTCATGTTGATAGTATTAAATACTTAATCATGCTAAAACAATAGCTCTTGATTACAGCTATTGATGGAATACTAACTTTAATTGCCTTGGCTTATTTTTTTTATTCTCTTTATTTCTTTTCTTTCTTCTATTTTTTCTTTTATTGTTATATACTAATTGATTAAAAGATTAAGCATTGGTAAAAAACCCAGAAATAAGAGTAGATACTCAGATTTGAGGATAGCTTACCAGAAGATTTCCAGCCATTATACTGAGAAAAAAATTGACAGAATTGTGATTCTAGAAAGTAATAGACAACAAATATCTTAATCTGTAGGTTGATACTTAAAGCAATACAAAAAAAAAACCATACTTGAATCTCTGTCTATTATACAAAAAACTTCAACCAAAATCTTCAGATATTAACTACAAGATCAGCCATTAAGCACCAAGTTATAGGTTTGTTATTTGATTAAAAACTCCAAATAATTACCTGTAACATTTGGTGCTCTCTGTAAGATATAATTCTACAGAGAACCAGCACTAACAACAACTATTTAAAAGTAGAAGAATCAGAAAAAATAAGAACAAACCATTTAGAATTTGCCAAATCCTTATTTTAATACTACTGTCAACACTTAAGATTAATCAACAATTACTTATCAGCAGAATCTGTCTTCAATTTCTATGTCAACAAAAAAATCTTATATTTACTAGAAGTACCAATAAAAACCAACTCAGCAAGAGGAAATTTTTACAATAAATTAATTCAAAATACCAGCCTACTAGTAAATTATAACTTCATAGCAATTCTTACTGAAATTAATAAAGAAATTGAAAATTACACTCAACAAAGATACCCAATCACTTACATAAACAAAGGCAAAAAAAAACTACAAACATTAGCAGTAACACCTCAAAAAATACAACCACCCACTTGGAAAAAAACAAAACTTGAGTTACCAACCAATCTATCATACCACTATATATCTGGAAGTGCTATCAACAACTCATCAGCAGATGTGTTCACATCAAACATGAAAACACCATTGGCATAGATACTATTTCAAAGTAAATAATCAAAAACTGATCTATTAGGAACCTATGACAAATATTTTGAGAGATTTAAATTGTGATTATCAATACCATCAGGATTTTGATCACTACCACCTCTACCAGATTTTAGAACTGTGAGTTTTTGGGAAGTAACTGAATTAGAAGAAAAAGAAGATAACAATTAAGAATTTAATTATCAAAACCCAATTGTAGAAAACTCAGAAGTTGAAATTCTAAATATTCAAATTTTAGAAAATTAGAACAATCCAAACTCCAACATAATTAATCAGCAGCATTTACCTTCAGTAATTATAATCAATTAGCCACCAATTGAACTGATTGCCAAACCAATTTAACAGCTACAAGTATTACCTTAATAACAACTACAACAGCCATCTCAACAATTATTAATTGCACCAATAATATTTGCTCCAATTACCAAACTCAAGAAATTTACTAGTAAAAAGAATAACACTTAAATATGACTTAACAATATAAAAAAAGTTATTACTACCAATAGATAGAACAATGCCAGAGTTTTCTAAGCCATTCCATATTTTTTACAGGATATGGTCAATTTCTGGTATTAGAGTTTGGTCTAAAAATCTCAAACTTTTGATATGTTCAAACAAAAATTTCTAAGATATTTTAATAATAATAATAGCATTAACTGCCTAGCTAATACATTCACCATTATTAAACAAGAAGCCACCAAAGCAGTTATTACTTATTTGAAATGCTTTCACAAAAATCTATGCTAAATTCAGACAATACAGACTGATTACTTCATCATGCTGCAAATCTTGAATCAATTCATTAGAGGCCTGTACAATAGTATTGTTATAGTTAAGACCTATATTTCTTATTAATTATTACATGTATTAGCCACTGATGTCATATGATTAGCCACACTATTTTTAGAAAGTGATCATTGACCTGATCAATAACCTGACCATTGACCTGACTGTTGACCTGATTATTAATCTGATCAATAACCTGATCATTGACCTGATTATTAATCTGATCAATAACCTGATCATTGACCTGATTATTGACCACTTTTGACAGCTATATAAGCAATGAATCTTTTAGCTGTAGAAAAGCATGTAATAACAAGCATCTGAATAATTAAGAATAAATAAAATAACAACTTTCATCTCAATCCTTCTCTTATCACTAATTTCTCTTTCCCTACCTTTAAGTATCTGAACATCTTAAAGATAAAAGATTACTTGTTGGCCTTTTCCTGACATATATAATTGTAGCATTTGAAGATTATTTGAATAAATGTGACTGAAAAGCACAAGTTGATACCTGATATTGAATTCTAAGAGTGCCGACATAAGGCATAGAATTATACTAGTGGTAATCAATTGTTGACAGTATGGACTATCTCTCTACCTTCAGATTCCCCAGTTATCTTTGAAAAGAATAGTGACTGAGATATTTTATGAGACTGATCTTGCACATTGAATCCATACTCATTCAATTTACTCTTTAAAGTTGAAATTCCCTTTGATTATTTCCATTACCCTACAATCCTGTTCTTCCTTACTATCCATTAGCTTGTTACTCCAACCCATAACATAAAAGTGGTGTTTTCTGTGAGGTTGTCAAAATCCACTTTGTTTCTTATTGTATGGGTGATTACTCATATCTGCCACAACAATTAGAAAAACACTTTAAAGCACACAACAAAAATAATCTAGACTTTATTGAACTCAATCCTTTGCCCTCCTGCTTGATTTGCTTTCCCATTGAAGAACAATCTAGCAGACAATTCCAAGACTTTTGGAACTGGTTCTTGAACAAGCATTCAGCTGAAACCTACACAGCTTATACAATCTATTACTTTGACCAAGCTTATTTTGAAGACGACTTTGAAGAAAGAAACAACAGTATCAATCAGCTTTTATATTCTGCAATCTTTGAACAACAGCCCCCTAATTTTGAATATCTGAATCATCAAATCCACATTTGGATTGCTGCCCATCAATCAACAGAAACTCCTCTTAAAACAGAAAAAGAAACCTATCAAACTGCTCCTGTTTTTGATCTTTTTTAAAGTAAATTAGAACACTCCACACAAACAGTTACACCTGAACCAATAGCTCAAAACCCTCTGCAACAAAACATTCTGATTGTCCTCCAAGATATACAGACTGCTTTAGGGTGAATAAACAACACTCTATTACTATTATTCAGAAGTAATGCCCAAGATCCAATTGAATAGTTGGATAACTTTGAGAGAGCTGCTACAGCCAACCAATATGATGATGAGTACAAGTTTCAAATTGTTGGTGGCTACCTCCAAGACTCTCTTGCTACCTGGTTCTCACAGAAAACTGATACTAATACCCATCAAAGAATCATTAGATGAATGCCAACAAATGCCAGAGAAAACAATACCTCTTTTACAACCTGGTTTGAAAACAAGTTCAGAACTCCAATTTTGATATCCAAGTGGCACATAAAATTAGAAAGAAGAACTCAAGATCCAGGAAAAGTAGTAACTGAATATGCCAAAGCAATCAGAAAGTTATTTAAACAAGTAGACTCTGGAAGAAACTAGACAGAAGAACAAAAGATTCATTTCTTTATAAAAGGATTGAGAACCGACTTATCCTATGCTTTTTGGTCTTTCTTGGCTCTAAAAAATAATCCTACAATGGACATGGCCATTGAACTTGCCCAAAAAATTGAAGACAACCAAAGAATGCACTTGGAATTCACACTTCCAGTTTTTGCTTCTGCTCCTGTTATGGCTCCTGCTCTCCAAATGGCTGCTACTTCTTTTGCTGCCCAAACTCAAGACCCAAATAAACAGTTGATAGATAGACTCACAGCAAATCTTGCTTGGCTATTAGAACCATTAGCCCAAGCAGTCAAAGATAACCAGCAACCCCAAAGACCCAGATTTGAGCCATACTTCAATCAGCCTCAGCAACCACCTTATCAAAGACAACAAAATCATAGCCCACCTGTGTGCTATTGCTGTGGATTAACTGGACATTTTTCAAGAGATTGCAACAATCCTCCCTTACCCTCTCCAGCTCCCAGAAACAATAATAACCAAAACAACAGAACAATTAAGAACAATGCCCTCAATCAAAGACCTAATCATGCCAATATCAATTTCTTTGGAAAGAATCCCCTAGTTGAAGCCACTGTTTATCAGCTTTTAAACTGATAGATGCACCTCCAAAGGGTGAGAGTGCAAGCCAACCAGAAAAAAACCTCTTTTACATCTTTAACTTAACTAATGATAACTATGACATAGATGAACTAGCAATTAACACCACAGAATCAACAAGGAAGAAGAAGAAAGCCAAAGTTGATTTTGTTTTGGATCCAAACAAACCATCCACATCAACTGCTGATAATAATGAGCCACCAAAGGCTAAAGTTTTTAAGAATCCTCCAAAGTTAGAACCCCCAGAAATAGTACAAAAATCTGGATCTTATTCTGTTGTTAAAGATTTCATAGAAATCCCAGCACATATTACCTTTGGCCAGTTGATGATCCATCCACAGTTTAGAAAAAATCTTCGCAAATCTCTGATCCCCAAGAAGAAAATACCAAAAACCAACAAATGTTCTCATCAAGCTGGACTTGTTGACAACAGCAACATTACTCTTTTAATTTGCAAAGCCCAAGTGGTTGGTTATTTCATCAACTTGATCCTAGATAGTGAATCATCTATAAGTGTCATTGCCAAACATTTCTTAGAAGCAATTAGCAGAAAAATTGACAAATCTTTTACCAGACCTATGACCAATATACATGGTAATAAAAAGAAAGGTCTTGGTATTGCCAAAGCTATTTTTGTCTGCATCAATGACATCAGCATTGAAACTGATATAGAGGTTTCTGAAGCAAAGGAATACACCATTATTGTTGGCAATGAGTGGCTCAAGAAAGCAAAAGTTTTACTCAACTATAAACTGTATAAATTAATCATCAGATGTGGTGAAAAGCCCATAGTAGTTAAATGCCACCATTGGACAACTCCCCCAGCAAACAAACAGGATCAAGAAGAAGAACAATTAGATAAATCAGATAATAAAGAAAGTGATGAAGAAGAAGAACAAGAAGAACAAAAAGAAACTGCTGAACTTGCATACACTACCTTCACCAGCAATGGCAAGCCACTGGACAATGTTAAAGCTGACAATGAAGGAATCATTATAAATAGCAAGCTAATCTGCTGGCCCTACTATAATATTCTTAGAAGAATCTTTGACCAAAAACCTGGCAAAAAAGCCAAGTACTGTTATTGGTGGCATGGTCCTTGTGTCCAGTGCTAGTGTAACCAACCCTTGTATTTTCCAAGTGATGAATGCAAATCATGTCTGATCTATTACAAAGATTGGGAACCAATCAGTTAGATACCTAGAGAAGAATTGAAAGAAGTCCAAAAGTTCTTTGAAAATGAACCACCTGAGATCCAATCACTAGTTATAAAACAAAGAGAACTTTCTCCAGAAAAAAAAAAAATAGACGTTGAAAATCTGCTGGCTAGAAACAGCCCAGTTATCTCAAAAAAAGGTGATATTCCTGGACGAACTCATGTAATACAACACACCATTACCATCAGAGAAACTTGCCCCATCTATCTAAAGCCATATCAATCCAATTGTCACAATGATGAGTTTATCAAGAAAGAAATAAAATGAATGAAAGATTTTGGATTCATACAAGAAACCAAGAGTGAATGGGCTTTTTCAGTTATAGTGGTATTTAAGAAAAGTGGAACTCTGCGCTTCTGTGTTAATTATTACCAATTAAATGCTATTACTAAAAGAGATATGTACCTACTTCCCAAAATTGATGCAATGCTAGATTAATTTAAGAGTGCTGCTTTCTTCTCAACCATTGATCTAACTGCTGGATTTTGGCAAGTAGAGATAGATCCAGAAAGTTGGAAGAAAACTGCCTTCATAATCAAGTATAACACCTATGAATTTACAATCATGCCTTTTGGTCTTACCAATGCTTCTCTCACCTTTCAATGCTTAATGGACAAAGTATTTGAATCAGTAAAAAAAAATTTTGTTCTGGTTTATTTGGATGACATAATGGTGTACTCAAAAACCTGGGATGAACATCTTAAACATTTGCAAAAGATTTTTGACCTCCTTAGAAATGCTGGCCTTAAGATAAATCCAATCAAATTTTTTTTTGAACGGCAATCAACCCAATTTTTTGGCCATCTTATTACAAAGGATGGAATTTTTCCTAACCCAGCCAAAGTTGAAAAAGTCCAGAACATTAGACAACCAATGAATGTTCATGAACTGCACTCTTTCCTTGGTTTGGCTTCTTATTATCAGAAATTTGTCAAGAATTTTTCCAAAATTGCCTCTCCACTCAATCAGCTACTTAGGAAAAATGTCAATTATCACTGGGGTACACATCAGCAGAAAGCATTTGAAACCTTCAAAGAAAAATTGGTTACAGAACCTATTCTCAAGCAACCTGATTTGGATCAACCTTTTATCTTTTATACTAATACATCTGGTTATAGACTTGGTGCTGTTTTGTCACAAAAAGATAAAGATGGCAGGAAACATATAATAGCATATGCCAGTAGAACCTTTACACCAGCAGAACAAAACTATTCAGTTACTAAGCAGAAATGCTTAGCAGTAGTCTGGGTTACCAGTTACTGAGATAAGTATTTCCTGGGGGTAAAGTTTTTGGTGACCAAGTTTTGGTTTGGTTATGCAACAAAAAAAAGCTGAAACATAAAAGAATAACTCACTGGATACTCCACTTGAACGAATTTGACTATAACATTCAACATTACAAAGGAGCACATTATCAAAACACCAATGCTTTCTCTAGACTTACCATCCAGTAACAGTACAACTACCTCAAACCAAACCAACCTAATTATTAGTAATTTTCTCACAACCAAACACAATAATAGACTTGAACAACTACTCTGCCTTAATGGAATTTTTGAATAAAGGACAATATCCACTAGAATACAATTGACAGCAAAGAAAACATTTGTGCAAACAATCAAATTTCTATTTAATCTGCCAGAACCAACTATACAAAAGAAACAGAAAAGATCCTGACTGCCTCCAGAGAGTCATAAGATTTGAAGAAAGAAAAATTGTGATCTATAACATGCACACTGATCCATTAGCTGGACATTTTGGAAAAACTAAAACAATTCAGAAAACTCTAATTTGCTATTATTGACCTATCTTGGGAAAAGACATTGCTGAGTACATTAAAACCTGTGATATCTGCCAAAGAAAAAAAAAACCCAATAGAAAAAAATATATTCATCCAATCTCTGTTGGCCAATCATTTGACAGGATTGGTATAAATGTTGTTGGACCCTTAACAATAACCCTTGATGGCAACAGATACATTATCATAACTACTAACTATATTACAAAGTGGGTAGAAGCAAGAGCCACTTCAGACCAAACAGCAGTCTTAATAGCCAATTTCATTCATGAAAATATCATCTGCCATCATGGCTGCCCCAGAAAACTTTTATCTGATAGAGGAAAAGCTTTTCTTAGTACACTGGTTAAAGAACTTTGTAGAAAAATGGAAATACATCATAAATTTTTCTCCTCTTATCACCCCCAAACAAATGGCCTAGTGAAACGTTTTAATAGAACATTATGTGAAACTCTAACCAAAACAAATGAAGAAACAAACTTATGGGACAAAGTACTGCCTTCAGCTTTGTTTGCTTATAGAACTGTGAATCATGACATAACAAGTTATAAACCTTTTTATTTGCTCTATAGATGCATGACAACACTACCAATAGAAACTGATATTGAGACAATATCCTTTGAAGAGATTACAATAGCAAATTACAAAGATATTTTGCAAAAAAAACTTGGTACCATTCTTGATTCATTGGTAGAAGCACAAATAGTTGCTTTTGAAAAGATAAAACAGTTTCAAGAAAAACTTAAAAAGAAGAAAACCTATAAAACACTTTCTTTAAATATTAGTGACTTGGTATTAGAATACCGTTTAGACAGAGACAATATTTATGGTAATAAATTTTCTAGCCAGTGGAAAAAACCCTTTATAGTCAACAAAGTTTTGAACAATAGTTCTTATATTCTTCAAGATCAATCTGAAACAATCTTTAATGATCAACCTGTTTATGGCATGTGACTCAAGAAATATCACAAACAACTTGATTGGTTGTCTGTTGTGGTAATACTGACTCAAATGATCAACAAAAATCAAGTACAAATAAACACACCATTCCCAAAACAAAGGTATCTTCAATCAACATGAACAATTATTTTCTAAATTAAAACATTCAAAATGCCTTCTATACTCTCCATGAGTATTGGATTAAAAACTATTCAAATGCTACTTTGACCATTGAAAAACAAACCACTATAACTGATAACAGTAGAACACATACTGTTATTAGACCAAAAAAAACAACTACCAGAAGAGAAAAAATTGGTGGCAAAATGGATAAATATCTGTCAGAAAATATAACAGCAGTGATACTTATATCTTCCACCATACTTGGAAAAACAATTAAAGAAATCTTACCCATAGACAAAAACTTGTCATATAGAAGACAACTAGAGCTCTATGGTCACCTTGGTGAAATCATAGATGACATGAAGCTTATGAAAAAAACAACTTTAGAGATACAGGCAGAAATTTTGGGCATTATATGATTAGATGTTCCAAGAGTTTTAACCATTGCTAGAAGAGCCAAAACTCTAATACAAAGATTTGGTCTCTTGAATACAAAATTCATTTCACCTCAAGTATTATACATTCTATCTACAAAAGACTTTAATAAATTAGTTAACTTTGAGTTAGATAAAACTCTTCAAATAGATTACATTATAAATAGCTTGATTTTGCCGGAGCTCAATCTTTTTGGAGAAGATAATGTTACGGTTGAGACCTATACTTCTTATTAATTATTACATGTATTAGCCATTAATGTTATATAATTAGCCACACTATTTTTAGAAAGTAATCATTGACCACTTTTGACAGCTGTATAAGCAATGAATCTCTTAGCTGTAGAAAAGCATATAATAACAAGCATCTGAATAATCAAGAATAAATAAAATAACAACTTTCATTTCAATCCTTCTCTTATCACTAATTTCCCTTTCTTTATCTTCAAGTATCTAAACATTTTAAAGATAAAAGATTACTTGTTGGCCTTTTCCTGACGTATATAATTGTAGCATTTGAAGATTATTTGAATAAACATAACTGAAAAGCACAAGTTGATACCTGATATTGAATTCTAAGAGCACTGATATAAGGCATAGAATTATACTAGTGATAATTAATTGTTGACAGTACGGACTATTTCTCTACTTTCAGATTCCCCAGTTACCTTTGAAAAGAATAGTGACTGAGATATTTTATGAGACTGATCTCACATATTGAATCCATACTCATTCAATTTGCTCTTTAAAGTTGAAATTCCCTTTGATTATTTTCATCACTCTACAATCCTGTTCTCTCTTGCTATCTGTTAGCTTGTTACTCCAACTCGTAACAATATCTTTTAACACATATGTTCATTACATTCAGCAGATTTTTAAGCCACAATTACAAACACCCATGATTTTGAAGCCACAAAACTCAAAGCCAACCATGCCCAAGTTATGAATCTAGTAATAAACAGATTATCTGACTTGGATTCCAAATTGAAACAATTCAGCAATTCAATTAATCAAAAATTAGAAGAGTATTTAGCTAACAACAATTAGGCAATATATCAACTACTACAATATTATAACAATCCTAAAAATTAACACCAAAATCAATCACATCTTGCAGCATTATTAACTTGACTATTGTGGCAACAAAAGACACATATCTGCCATAATTGTGGTAAACAAAGACATATTAAGATTGACTGCCATGCTAGAATTAATAATTCATGATCAGAAAATCAATATCAAAATCTCAATTACTAATTTCAAACTCCAAGTTACCATCCAAATTAGGACTATTATCAACCACATTACCTATCAATGATGTAACAAATATACTCATTATTAATTTATCAGTCTCCAGCACCCATAATTTATCAACCACAGCTACAACCTATCTATCAGCCACAGTCCCAAGTAATCTATCAGCCCCAACAAATTCCAATACTGCTATCAAACTCAGTTTAATTAATCACTGGAATCTAAAAACCAAAAGTCACCCATATCCAACAAAACTGAAAATTGACAATAGTTATATACCAACTAATCTCCAGTTTCTCAACCCAATCCTCAAAATCATGACAACAGAGTTCAGAAACCAGATATACTCAAAATTTGAATTTTTAAAACTATTTAAGTCTCTTGGTTACTCCAGAAGATGCCACATCTAACAACTTGAAAGCTAACTAAAAGCCACTTACCAATAATATATCTCCAGCAACCATTACTGAAAATGAATCACATGTAGTTATCTTTTCATTCAAACTTGAGGAATCAATAATGCTTTTTTTCAGTGGAGCCATTTTCAACACCAAACTTATTATTGCAATATATACTAACACCAAAGTTGATGACCACTTCATCAAATTAATTTTAGACAATGGGTCCACAGACAACATCATAACCCAACAATTTATAAACCAATTAGGTTACCAAGTTGATTGTACTGCCAGTGCCAGAATTATTACCACTAATGAAGCTACAAAAACTCCAATAGACAAAATTGACAACTTCCCTTTTAAAGTTAACAACATCATAGCTTCCATCAAAGTCTTGGTAATGGAAGCAACCCAATATTAAGTGCTAGTTGGCAATGACTGATTGTTCAAAACCAATGCAGTGCTTGATTGAACCACACAGGAGTTCCAACTCAGTTAGAATGATTAGTACACATATGTATTAACTACGTATGGCCACTTTTGAACAAATACTACACCAATACCATTTATAGAATTGAAAAAGAAGTAAACAAACTTACCTGGAAAGCTTATCAAGTGTTATGAACTGAAAACAATCACAACAAACTGCCACCAGTACTCTTATAGAATAACAAGAAAAAAGAAAAAAAAGAAGACAAACTCAAAGAAACCACAGCTACAGAAGAAATAACTAGTGACTGAGAATGATTATACTCACATGAATCCATCAAAAAGCCATCATATATTCTTCTCAAATGTTAAGATTACAGCAAGAAGCTATCATCCATGAGAGCATAGATAGTACTTAACAAAAACTACTAGACCAGAACACATTATTATTGTAAATTATGCTATAGAAAACACTATGACTATTCAAAAAAACAGAGCAAGTAAGACAACAAACCATGTTTTGCTTGTGGCAAACAATTACTTGATGAGAGAATATGAAACAACATTCCTGGTTAAGGAGGAATGTATGATACTTTATGCCAGTATATGATCTTTATAAATAACTAGATCAGTTATGACACATCTATTACTGCTGTATGACACCAAACAATCTCTTACTTGGATGGTTATCTGCACAATGAAAATGAGATCTGATAACTGGCCAACACCAAGGTAGAAGGCACTTTGTCCAGTAAAATCCTGGAGATAAAAAACAATCCTTCAGAACTAGTTAACATCATACTCATTCCCAATCCAGATGCATTTTTAGATATTGAGACAGATTCAGAGGAATTCCATGAGCATTACCAGAATTTGGCACCAACAAAAGAAGAGCAAGAACAATGTTTGGAAGAAATAAACACCTGATTATGTAACTACTGTTTAATTCCATGTAACTTTCAGTATTGTAATAAGTGTGACCTCATCTACAATCTACTATCATACATAATCTACACAATATTAGAGGAAGATAAACCAATCAACAGCTGCATATTGGAATCAAAATTAAAATTCAATTCTGATTCAAACTCTGACAATGATGATAATGAAAACAACAGTTCCAGTTCTATTCAAAATAGCAATGAAAATAACAATAATTTGGACTTCAATTTAAATTCAGAACAATATATCACACTTTCTAATCTCACTAAGAAACAGGAACTTAAATAGTTCAGTAATAATAATAAAGATATTATGCCAGAACGTACACATAATACTGATGCAGGGTTTGATCTAAGATATCCAGGAAAAGAAGTTATTAAATTAGAACCACATTTATGCACCTGCATTGATTTCAAAATAGCACTGAAAATTCCAGCAACAACAATAGTTCAATTAGCATTTAGAAATAGTTTAGCAAAAAGAGGAATCAATATTAGAAGAGAAATAATTGATGCTGGATATATAAGAAATATCATGGCTATACTACAAAATGATTCAGAAAAGATCTATATCATAGAGCCAAACAAAAAGATAACACAGGCAATATTTCTATCTCTGGTTAAAATAGCTCAATTAATATTAGTAAGAAACAGAGAAGAATTAGGAATAACAGTAAGAGAAATACAAGGATTTAGATTTATGGGTAAAATAGATATACCAGTGTTACAAGTGATTATTTGATGTCTCAAATCAAATAACAAACTCATAACTTGGTGCTCAGTATCTACTCTGATAGATGATAGTAGTAATATTGGTACATTGTCTCTATCTGAAGGTTTTAATTAAAAGTTTTTTGTATAATAGACAGAGATTTAATAATGATGTAATTGGTTAGTGAGTTGTGTTCCCAATTTCTGTCTTCAGCTTGATGGCCAGTTTATTCTGGCAGTTGTGTCTTTCTGGTAAGCTATCTATTAATATATATATAATTTTACCCTTATTTTTGGGTCTTTTACCAGGCTATCCATGACATCAATTACTTAGTGTTTTAATCCTTAATCCATTAGTATATAACAATAAAATCAAGAAAAAAAAAAAAAAAAGAAAAAAAAAAAAAAAAAAATAAGCCAAG